>JANHFL010005567.1:198051-209620 GCA_032468155.1 Oxyrhabdium leporinum
AGAATTCCTCAGTCAGCTTTGCTGGCTGAGGAATTCTGGGAGTTGAAGTCCACAAGTCTTAAAGTTGCTAAGGTTGGAGACCTCTGTTCTAGTCCAACCTCCTGCACAAGCAGGAACCCTACATCATTTCAGTCCAATCTCTTCTTAAAAACCTTCAATGTTGGAGCACTCACAAGTTCTAGAGGCAAGCCATTCCACTGAGTAATTGTTCTGTCAGGAAATTTCTCCTTAGTTCTAGGTTGGTTCTCTCTTCGATTAGTTTCCATTCGTTGCTTCTTGAGCCTTCATTTCAACCCCGAGCTACAAATATTCTCCTTTATTGTTTACAGTAAAGCCTCAAGTTACAGACATTGCATGGTAGAACACAGTTTTCATTAAATACAACAAAATACTTACCATCATACCAGGTAGGGCACAGAGAAAAAATATGTCCTGAGTAAAAGTCACTCTTGGCTTTTGTGGTAGGGTGACCAGGAATGTGGCTGTGTTGCGCTGCCATCGCCAGGATGCAAGGGTCAAATTTTCAGTACTTTCTGAAGTTTTTGTTTTGTAGGAAATTGTTAAGGATAGTAAAATTGATGTGGTAAACCAGCCTCCTAAAGGATGCAATGAATTCATCAGGAATTTGTTGACTGCCTTCCTTTCCTTTATATCATAGAAATAAAGGCCTCAGAAGATGGGCTGTTGGCCAGCTCTTCTTATGCTATTGAAGTATCTCAAGGGCCTATCCTTCAACTCGCCTCTGGTAGAGTAAGATTTAGAGAGATGATTTGCTTCATCATCCAGCAGTGAGCTACTTATCCTTGCTCCTTGATGCTTGTTTTGTTTATCTTTTGCTTCCACAGTATTCTTGGACTACATAAAACACCATTAAAAGAACAACATTGACACCCAGTGCTAAAAGTGATCTGTCTATCTCTTCCTTCTATCTAGTTCCAAAAAGGGATGTTTGGATCTAAATGTAGAAAAGCATCTGTGTTCATAATGACATGAAACATTGAGAGAGAAAAGAAAAATGAAATGAAAAAATAAAATGCTGTTTTGTATGTTAGCAGCACCTCGCAATACTCTCCTAATAAATTGAGATAACAATATTTCAAGGAAATGGAAGAATTCTGTGTATGTATTGACATGCAAGAAGCAATCACCGCTGTATAATCTGGTTAAAAAGCTTGGCTCAGCAACAATGAAAATGATTAGAATGAAAGTTGATTGGCATGTTGTTGCCGATAATGAATACGCAGGACTCTCATCTCCAGAACAAAGACACATTGAAACTGGTGTGTGTGTGTGTGTATGTATGTGTGTGTCCTATGTTAATAAAAACATGTATTGAAACATACTACCCTAGAATTTAACAAATAACTTTGAAAGATTTATCTAAACAATCACACTGTTTCTCACACTGTCTCAGGAGCAAACTGAATACTTTTGCATTGCAAGGAATTATATCTTGCTTTCTTGGCAAATTAAAATGGCAATTGAAACTCTGAACAAAGTTATACTGAAGATGATTGAAATAGAGGAATAGGGTGGTGCTCAAATACCAGAAAAGATGCAATGTGGAAGTTCTTTTTTAAAAAATTATGCTAGCTTGCAGAATTGAGGATAATGTATTTGTTAAAAAGAGGAATTCTAATTGAATGTTACGGGGAAAAAAATAACAAGAACTACACCCTGTTGGTGGAACCATTTATCCAAAAAGTTTAGCAGAGGCTGAGAAACAATTTGTCATGGCTGCTTCAATTTGGATTGTTGAAAGGAGTGTTCAGTTGGAGTTTAGATCAGTGTTTCCTGGCTAGGGAATGCTGGAAATTGAAGTCGTGTAGAAATTAAATTAAAAGAAATTAAATTTGTTGAGGTAGAGAAACACAGATCTAGATGATTCGTACTAACTGTTCTTCCTGAAGTTTTTAGAGGGGGTGGGGGGAGTTTCTAATAGGTGCCAGAATTCATCATAACTGATTATTGATAGGTAGCACTGAAAAGGTTTGTAAGGAGGTACCAGACAATATCTTTGGGTTGGTCATCAGATAACTTTGTGAGAAGGGTTTTTCCCTCTTGAAGAACATGAGAAGAATCATAACAAAGGTAAGGTGGCATTCCAAGACAAAGTGATACATTAAAAGTGATTGAAATAATTAAATTTTTGATTATCTTATAATGAAACAAAGCTCTGAACTAGAATGCTGAAAAAAGAAGCTGCCTGTCCACTTTTGTTATTAGCATGGCTACTGGCATTGATCTGGGGTTGGAAGAGATAATGTCAAGAACATAAGAGAAGAGGATTAAGAATAAACATTCTTCTGTAGTTATTCTTTAGAGAATAGGATGCAGCCATTGTTACAAACTGTGATCCTATAGATCAGGGGTGTCAAACTCGATGCTTGAGGGCCGGATGCATCACACGCTGGCCACACCCACCTGCAATTTAGCGAAGGGGAAAAACGTTGTGCTGTGTCACGTGACGACAACGTGATGTCACGAGTTTGACATCCCTGCTCTAGATCAGGCTGGGGAACCTTGTCCCTTTTATGACTTGTGGATTTGTGGACTTCAACTCCCATGGCTGGCTCGGGAATTCTGGGAATTGAAGATTAGGTTAACAAAAGGTATTGAGCACAAATCCTTCAAGTGGGATTTAATCATGATTAGTATACATCGAAATCAATACTTTATCAGAATCGTAATGAAATAGAGCAGCTGAAGTATTGATGGGGATTGCATTGGTGGCTCAGAGCCTGGATATCTTTAGGACTGCTTACTCTCAGGGGCTTCTGCCCATCCAAAAGAACCCAGTATATCAGGCTTGCTCTGATCCCCCCTTTGAAAGGATTATTACATATAAACCCCATGGCATCAAGACTTTTTTATTTTTTTAAAAAAGTCATTTCTTGGGTATGTTTACCTCCTGAGATCAGCCTTGTAATGTTTTACAAAAACCAAGATGAGAACTAATTTGGTATAGTAATTAAATGCCCTGGATGAGAAAGATGGACTCCTACTTGTGTTTTAGGCATGAGAACCAACTGGGTGACTTTGAGCCAGTCGCTCTGCCTCAGCTACAAGACAAAGGCAGTGATGAACCATTTTCAAAAAGGTTACCAAGAAAACTACATTTACTCAAAGGCAGAAAAATGAATCAATGGTCTCTGGCATTATAAATGTTTTGAGGTATCCATAAACATGCTTTCCTTCAAATCTAAGTATAATGAGTAAATGATAGTACTGCTGCATTTCTTTCCCTAGTTGTCTTTATATTGTAAATCATAAACAAACTGAATGCTATGAGGCTTTGTTTATTGTAGTCATTCCACAGAAAAAGGAGAGAGAAAAACCTGTGTCCTTTGTCCTTCAGCAGTAAGTGGGAGGGTGGGACCCTCTCTTGATTCTTCTTCTTTGGATGTGATTTGAATGACAAATTTATTTCTTTTTAAAAAAAAAATATTAAAAGGGTAAAATGCTTCTGAAAATTAAGGCAGAAGTTTGTGTTCTCAGACAAATGTTTCTAGGAAGACATACGAGTTTGTTTTTAAAGCAAGGGGGAAAAAACCTTATAGTATATATGACTTCCTGTTCATAACAAGTATATGTTATGAGAAGAGAACTAAACTGCAAGTTCTTTGAACAATATGATTTTTCTCCTGTTTAGTCCCAGTGGCTATTATCAATTCTGCCAATTTGCATGTTTGCAATTCGCCCCTGTTCTTTTAAAACATGAGGGGAAAAAATCTGTTGGTACCAGGAGAAGCTTTGTGGCGTTCAGAGCTCTTGAATTCCCTTTTGAATGTGCCTCACGTAAGCTACCTCATTTTAAAAATTATTTCAGTAGAAAAGAATATCTGTAGCTCAGGGTTGAACTATGAGTTTTTCATGACATTGGAGTGTAGTTGTTTGTTTTGTAGACATTTTAATACCCCATATTTGCAAATTCCATTTTCACTCACACTGATGATGTTACCTTGTTGGGTTAAAATTATTTCTCTAGCAATTTAAATCTGACATTGCAAGCACAAAGGCTTCATACTGTATGTCTTGTTACAAGGATCTTTTGAGTGTGTTCTTTTTAGGGTGTAATAAACTCACGTATTCCTCCCCACTTTCTGATATAAGTATTGTAAGAAAACAGCTCTTTTTATTCTGAGCCAGTCTTGAAATCACTCTCCAAACCAGCCTAGAATCCAGGCTGATGAAACTCCAACGATCCTACTTTGAAATATGATTCCCATTGATAATTCAGTGACCTGGGACATGCATTCATACTTGATCGTTGCTTGTATAAGAGGGTGAGAGACAGTAACCTTGGTCTATATACCAAACAAATGACCCATTGGGTTCCCCATATCAAAACAACTTACCTTATATGCGGCCAGAATGTTAAAATAACATTTAACCCAGCACAGTATGGCTTAAGCAAAATAAATCGGTTGAGATTGGCATATGTGGGACTAGATTGTAGGGATGATACCAAAATATAATTTTATCATATTTTATCTATCTATATATTAAATTATTGTATTTTATTCCGATTTCATTTTAAATTGTTTTTATCAGATTTTAGTAATAATTTGTGTCTGGAACTCTGCACTTTGATATGGCCCAAGGGCTAATCAATAAAGTAAATTCAATTAAACTATATTAAAACGTTGGATAACTAGTTGTTTCTCAATTAGAATGGATGCAAGTTGTCTGTCTATCCATAGTTCTCTATGTGTTTCATAAATCCCCTCTCATTAAGTCTACTGCAGTAATAGCATTCCAACAATTCCAGGTTCTCATGTCACTTCGTTGTACGGTTTGTTCCAGTAGCCCAATTATCATTAGATTATTCTGATTCCACAACATCTGACATAATTTTCTGGGTGATGTCCAAGCCAACATGATTCTCGTAGTTCAGGTCACTCTTATATTTTGAGGTAGCAGTTGAAGCATTTGGGGTCTTTGCCCCAAGGACACCTATTGGTAGAGTAGTTGCCAGCTGAGATTTTAAACCTTGTCTCCCTCATCCAAGGCAGGACTCTAACTACTATGCTATCCAACTGCTCATATACAACCTCAAGTTCCCAGACCTCTGACAGAGGAGCCAAGATTGAGGAAGATACATACCACCTGTCAGCTTTCCAATGACCCCTCCCCCCCATTGTCCATTGAGCACTTGGAAACAAAGTTGATCCAAGTAAGAATTTATTGAAGAAGTCATATTGGCACATCTGAGAAAAACCTGAATCTGAAGTTCCAGGTTTTCCCTCCCCAAGAGAAATTCAAAGATTCACTCTCCTGCTCACATCACTGATCACATGACCTAATCAAACTCCATCCCAACCGAAGCCCTTCCTTCAACCACTCCTCTTCCAGGTGCAGGTTGACATGTCCTTGACTCTCTGTGGAAGAATGCTGTTGTGTCTAATTCCTCCAGCTCTGTGTGAATATCCCCCCTCCCATATTCCCAGGCACTAATTGTGGCAGCCTCAGAGCCCTTCAACAAAATATGGCTCCCAATGCTGACACCACCCATCATGGAGTCAAGGGATTTTTTAAAAAATATAATTGCAAAGCTTGACATTGACTTGAGGGAACATAATCAATGGCCACTACCCCACACAAAGCATAAGATGCACTGAATTTAACACTGTTCAAGGTAGCATAGGCCTGTGTTTTTAGAATGAATTATTTACAATTTCTACATCCATTTTTTACTTTAAACATTTCAATTTATTCATAACTTGAGATACATGTTTCTGACCTCTATCATCTTCTTAGGAATATACTTCCATGTAATTGCTCTGATTTTTAACTCAGAACTCATTACTATAATACAATATTTCACATTTTTTTTTAATAATGAGCCATGCAGCTGAATAAGCATAATAACCATCAATTCTGGCCTGGCTCGCAACATGAGAGTATGAAAAGTTTTATGAGTGAGTTACTGTCTTTCATAATCATAGGCATTGTGGCACAAGGATCTGAGTTTTAAATACCACAAAATGAAAGTATTTTATCACTACTATATCATATATTCAGTTCAGCATGACATGTGCAAGAAATGAAACTGAGTTGCAGAATGCTTCAGATTAAAAGGCAAAAAAATGTTGTTGTTTTTTAGCACTGTACATTCTTACTATTACTGGAGCAATCCCAAGAAATAGCACAGTAGTTTTTAGAAATTGCAGACAGGTGCTATGTTCATTTTCCATCACACCTTTTCTCCCTCAAATCCAAAGCACTGCACAGCTCTATAAAATAGCTAAGCAGACTTCTATCATAGACTCCAGCTTAATTGGCAGTCATTTAAAGAGCCTGCATCAACTCATGAATTGGAATGAGGTTCTCCTTCCTGAACTCACATGAACCACTTAGCTGATCTCCAGGTGCCTGCTTGTAAAGTGCCAACATCTGCAGGAAAGGATGGACAAGTATATATAACTTGAGTCTTCCTTACAAGCAAGAAGCCCAATAGGAGTTCCAACAAGTGCAAAGTTCTTTTCCTTGCAGATGTTCATGTTCTAAATGAGAACACCTGAGCAAAACTAAATGAAAACATGCTCAAACCTAATTAGCACACACTGAAGCTAGCAGTAATTTCTTAAAAGTTTCTAGGCCTGTAAATATGGAATGGTCCATCATCGTATTTTATGAAAGAACCCAAGGTGAATTGTCTGCAATACATGATGTGCAACCCATGTTTCAACCATGTAAACCTTTAAATTCTAGCATCTATCACCATGCACGTTGGGATGCTTCACTCTTGCCCTCAAATAGCAATGTCTTGTAGATGTATTTGGGAGAGACTCAGTCCTTGCCAGTCATCAGTATATTACTTCACTATTAACCTTGTTCCTGGGCCCCAAATTCATGTCCTTTGTCCTATCCATGTCAGAGGCAGAATTGGCCTGCCTAAAAGAATTCATCAACACAAATCTACAGAAGGGATGTATATGATTCTCTTTCTCCATATTCCAGCAATGAACCTCTCCTTATCAAGAAGGGGAGTCCAGTATAGTTCTCTATTCTCTCCTTTCGAATTTGTAGTTCTTACAAAGGTACTGCATTTTTATGCAGTTGGATCTAATGGCACAGAAGTGCTTGCAATTTCATAGAAACAAAGGAGGACAATGTCTATCACATAAAAATTTTCAATACATAGTAATGCTCTTTGCCTTCTTGGAGGAACTATTGGTCTTTCAAAGATTCAGGAATCATGTTTTCCATGAATACTTGGAAGCCTTCTTTCATTATACTGATAATTTACTTATTTAGTTTGAAGACCATGTCCACCATGGCAATCATATCTGTGCAGTTCTGCAACAACTTTATCAGAGAGATTTAGAGATTTCCAATCATTTTGGCCTTTTTCACTTTTTATTTGTAAATTCATTCTTAATTCTGCAGCTCTTGCCAAATCTCTGACTTAACTAACTGAGAAGGATGTCCAGTTTCAAAGGGATTCAAAAGCCTGAAAAATGCTTGATCAGGTATTCATTTCCCACTTTGCTATATGTTTCCATTAATATGGTGTTTTATGACTATGACTTGTATGTCTTCAAGTCAGTTTTTGACTCCATCCTGGACCAGACTTTCCAACTTTTTTGGCAAGCGGTTTGCCATTGCCTCCTTCCTAGGGCATAAAGAGAGTGACTGGCTGAAGATTATCCAGTTGGCTTTGTGCTTAAGATCTCTTCCTAGTCCAATCTCTTAACCACTACATGAAACTGGCTCTCAGGTCCCTCTAAAATTATGGAAATAACTTGAGGAATAATGAGAGGATATAAAAAGAGACTTACTATCATGTTTATAGAGGGCAATCATCCGATGTATTGTAGTGTATAAACAAGATACTTATCTAGCCTTGCTGTTTCAAGTATCCTAGAGCCAAGTAATGAAGAAAGGTTGTCACTGAACACTCTTATTAGTAAGACTTCCTAACATTTAGTTGGTGTTTGCTTCACAAAAATCATACAGTGAGGGTTGGAAATCCTGTAGACATTGTTCAAAATGTTAGCAAACTAATGCAATAATGAGGGAGGGAGGGGGCAAATTTAACAGTGGGAAAAAATGTTACGCTGCCAAATGCTAAAACCAGCACATTTGCAAACTCCAGTTATATTCAAAGCTTACATTCATTAAGTGAAAGAAGATTGTTGCAACATATTTGTGACATGTTCAGGCAAAAGAAGGTTCCGAAAAATGGTGCAGCATCTTACAAGATTAACAACTGATTGTCTCTATTTATTTTTGTTGTTTTAGATTCCTCACTAGTTTCAGTATGAAAGCTCCAGCTAATATGAAGTAAACAGTGCTAGGCCATTTGGCAAATACCTCTTCTAATTTCATTTATTTATAGGTCAACTACTTTATTTTGAAGCACAAGAGACTGGAGAAATTCATTATTGCCACTCATGCTTACTTTCTTTAAAAAAAAACATAATTAAGCTTTGCTAATTGCCTATCATGATTAAAATTATGCCAATAACAACCTGGTTTCCTCTACTGGCTGATCTCCAAACCCTTAACAGCTTATTGCTTGAAGAAAGTCCTGAAGAGATGTTTTTAGGGAAATTCCTTCCACCCATAAGCAGGTATTCATAAAATTAAAGCAGGTCTCAGTCTGCCACTTTGTCATGTTTCAGATTCAGATTCAGATTCTACTTTCTATGTGGTTCTTCCTGATGACAAACACATGAAAGTTTCATGCATCATTACTGGTCTATTCTTTTTTCCTTGCAAAAGTGATTTGCAAAGGATTTTCATTCAATAAAGTTGTTCACTTTTTGAAAGATAAAGATTCCCTAGCTATTTTCCCCTTAACTCTTTGTTTATGCTACAGCTCTTCTTCTTTAGAGACCTCTAGTTTGGGAAAACTTTCTATCTATTATAATCACAAGGGGAATTGCAAAAATGAAAACAACAGGCATGCCACAGATTAGAAGCTGAAACTCACAAGCTCAGTTGCTTCTCTCGTTCTTCAAATTCATCTCATTGGCATTCCGTTCTATTTTTCCAGCTATCAGTTTGAATGTTTATGAGTACAGGTAGCCCTCGACTTTCAACCATTCATTTAGTGACTGTTCAAAGTTACAATGTCACTGAAAAAGCGACATAAGTATTTTTCACACTTATGGCCATTGCAGCATCCCCATGGTCATGTGGTTAAAGTTGGGGTGCTGGGCAACTGTCATGTATTTATGATGGTTGCAGTGTCTTGGGATCACGTGATCACATTTTGCAATCTCACATGTGGATGCCAATTTCATTTAACAAACATGTTACCAACTTAACAAACTGCAGTGATGGACTTAGCAATTGTGGCAAAAAACATTGTAAAATGAGACAAAAATTCACTGAACACCTATTTTGCTTAGCAACTGAAATTTTGGGCTCAGTTGTGATCCTAAGTCAAGGACTAATTATACGTGGTCAAGGAATTACTTTGAAACAATCTATAGCTTAGCATGTATAAACGTAGACAGATTTTTTTGTGGTCACTAAAGACACACTGGACAACTATAGCTAAAGAGTTTTAAAGGAACCATATTATCTCTAAAGTAGCTTAAGGTAAGATTCTGCTAGACCTAAACTGAATTTATTTTCTACAGAGTACACGGTATACTTTGTTTTATATTGGGTAGCACTGAGTGTCTTATCTAATGTCTGCTTTAGCAAACATAGGAAACAGGTTAAATGTTTGTATTCTTCTAAGTAGCTGAGCAAATGGACAGCTGTACAAATTATACCTATACAACTAAGTCCTTTATTTGGTATCTTCTTATTTAAAATGGTATCAATTGCAAATGGAAATGCATGGGCTTCCTTTTCTTGAAATTAGTGCTCTTCTGATTTCTTTTGGGTTCATTATTCAATTTGATGAAAAAAGAAATTGTTGTTGTTTCAAAGGAAACGAAAATTTGACAAATTCTCATGGGGGTCCTGAGAAAGTTGATTTGTGATGTGTGAGCAGCCTGTCTTTCCGAATACAATAATATTTCCAATAATCTCACTGGCTTTCCAGCCTACAATTAAATTAAAGGGAAAGTCTTCATGAAATGACTCCTTCTATGGAGAAATATATAAAGAAAAATACAGTCACTTTTATCACTTTTCAGCAATAAAGGGAGCTCAAAATTCCACAAATAAGAAAGGAATAGTAAGTAAAGTTGTGTGTACATGTGTGATGACAGCATCCTACAAATGACATGAGATAAGCAGTTTGCATCAGACATGCAATTGATGCAAACTACACAATTTGTGTCATTGTGTGATGTTATCAAGATGCACAAGATGTCACAAAGGCTTATCCTGAACAACAATACACATAGATATGCCTAGGAATCTATACATGTAGTCCTTGACTTACAATCACAATTGGGACCAGAATTTCTGTTGCTAAGTAATACGATGTTTAAGTGGATCATGCCCAATTTTATGAGCTTTTGTGCTGCAGTTGTAGAGCAAACCACATGGTTGGTACATGAATCTGGCTTTCCCTATTCATTTTGCTTTGGAAGGTGTCAAATGGCAATCATGTGAACAAGGGATGCTGTAACCATTGTAAATACATGCTAGTTGCCAAGTGCTCAAATTTTGATTATATAACTATGGGGAAGCTGCAATGGTTATAAGAATAGAATGACAGAGTTGGAAGGGGCCTTGGAGGGTCTTTTAGTCCAACCCTTTGTTCAGGCAGGAAACCCTATACCAATTCAGACAAATGGTTGTGCAATCTCTTCTTAAAAACTTCCAGTGTTGGAGCATTCACAACTTCTGAAGGCAAGTTGTTCCACTGATTAATTGTTCTAACTGTCAATAAATTTCTCCTTAGTTCTAGGTTGCTTCTCTCTTTGATTAGTGTCCATTGATTGCTTCTTGTCCTGCCCTCAGGTGCTTTCGAGAATAGCTTGATTCCTTATTCTTAGCGGCAACCCTTTAGATATTGGAATACTGTTATCATGTCACCCCTAGTCCTTCTTTTCATCAAACTAGACATACCCAATTCCAGCAATTGTTCTTTGTATGTTTTGGCCTAATCATCTTTGTTGCTCTTCTCTGCACTCTTTGTAGAGCAGGGGTGTCAAACTCACATCATCACGGCAGCATCGTGTGACATGTCAGGACTTTTTTCCCCTTTGTTAAACCGGGCATGGGCATGGCCATCATGTGATGCATCTGGGCCGGGAGTTTGACACCCCTGTTCTAGAGCCTCAACATCTTTTTTTACATCATGGCGACCAAAAGCTGGATGCAGTATTCCAAGTATGGTCTTACCAAGGCATTATAAAATGGTATTAACACTTCACATCATCTTGATTCTATCCCTCTGTTAATGCAACCTAGAATTGTGTTGGCTTTTTTGGCAGCTGCAGCACACTGCTGGCTCATATTTAAGTGATTGTCCACTAGGGCTCCAAGTTCTCTCTAACAGTTGCTACTGTTAAGCCAGGGGCCACCTATGTTATACCTGTGCATTTGGTTTTCCTTGCCTAAGTATAGAACCTTACAGATAGACCACAATGTTTTGTTTTATTTTTATGTATAGGCCACTTTTAAAATCTGAAGGATTTTAAGCAATTCC
>JANHFL010005567.1:209720-223357 GCA_032468155.1 Oxyrhabdium leporinum
GAATCTTAAAAAGTTACTGGAAGATAGGCCAAAGATAAAATCTAAAAATATTAATACATTAATTCTGCAGTGAAATAGTTTTAACTGTTGCATTTAATATGCATTTAAAATGTGACATTTTATGTAAGGCAATGAATAGTCTTCAAATCTTGTGTAATCACATGGAAATGTTTTATAAGGAGTTTTTTCTCTTATGAGTTAGATATGAAAACATCAGCCCTCTTTTTCACATACCCCAAAAAAACAAAATGATTTTTTATGGATTTACATTTGTCCCAGCTGCATTTCATGACTTTTATCATTTGTTGTTTCTTGCCGTTTCCTTTTCTTCAGAACATCAAGAAACAACTAGACTCCATCTGCATTTTAAGAAGACCCAGAAATATTTCCAGGCAGAAATAAAGCATATCATATTTTCAGAGGACAGTAGTAATCTTGATTACTCCTTGCTAACATCTTCTGACTGTGGTGCCAGAGAAACAAGAAATGTGCAAAACTTCAAAACATTTCACCTACTCTGGGGGAAAAAAAGAAAGAAAGATATTTCATGTTCTTACTTGCAGTACAAAATTCTGAGTTACTTTTTCTCTTGTTCTTCAAAATAAATATATTGAGCTACTGTTCAGCAATTTTTTTAAAATCTTCATACTATAAACCCAATCTGTTGAGCAGTCTGCTAGTTTGTCTAACTCGCTATCTGATAAGTTAAACCTTACTGCAAAAGGTAGAATATTGATTCCTGTGTAATGCAGTAGTGCTTTACATGTTATTATCTAAACAGGGAGACAAGATAGCCACTTCTTGTCAAAGCTTTCTATGAATAAGTGCCTTTATTTTCTACTGGTGTCATTTTGTTCCTTGGCATGTTGTCATACAAATTACAAGTTACCTTCACATTTATGAGGATCAGTACATGAACTGTTGTCACTGAATATAGGTAGAAGTTCTTAATCACATTTGAAAATTCCTTTGAAATTTTTCCATGTGATACATTTTACACGCAATCCACAAATCCAACTTTGTTCTTTTTCAACTTGAAACCATCATTTAAGCAAATATACCTTTCATACTTGGTTCCATTTTGGAAGCAGTTTAATAGCCAATCTTGATTATCATTTAATGGTAATTAGTGGCACTTGATTCTGTTCACTTAGCATCTGTTATATACTAAAACTGTAATAAATTCCAGTTCAGGAAAACTGTTGTACTACAGATAGACCACAATGTTTTGTTTTATTTTTATGTATAGGCCACTTTTAAAATCTGAAGGATTTTAAGCAATTCCAGGGAAGTACATAACATTCTTTTGGTTTAGACGTCTAGTTGTCAAAATCACAATATCTCATAACCACATATTGGAAGAAATCTTATATACTGATATTGATTTCCTCCCGGTCAAGTATCTATGAAAACAGAAAAAAAATAAAGGGCGAAAGTGTCAGGAAATCCTTATGTGGTTTATAGAAGAAAATTAATCAAATGATTCAAATTCAATTTAAGATTTGTCTAGTGGTTCTAACAGTGGTTAGAATGCAGTACTGCAGGCTAACTTTTCCCAAAGCCAGAAGTTCGATCCTGATCGACTCAGGGTGGACTCAGTTTACCATCCTTCTGAGGTTGATAAAATGAGGATCCAGATTGTTGGAGGCAATATGCTGACTCTGTAAACTGCTTAGAGAGTGCTGTAGAGCACTTTGGAGTGGTATATAGTGCTAAGTGCTATTGCTATTTGTAAAAAGAGCTGGGAAATGTCATTAATGCATCTGTAATGGTAAAGAATCATGGAGCTGAGTCACTAAAGTTTGTTTCTTTGAGATATTTATAGTGGTGCTATCTTTGCTTTTGGTCTGAAATATCCTGAGATCATTTCCCAATTGAAATGCTGCATAATAGAAAAGGAGAAAAGCTGATATCTAGAAGAGTTGGGATTGAGACTGGGTTTGAGCACATGCAAATTGTCCTGTATTCATCCCTTAATAGTCCTACTATTAGTCCTACTAATAGTCCTACTATCCTAAGGGATGGGAAAATCTCCTTCTAAATAGGAAATTTGCTACATAGGTATATTTGGCAAAAATAGTCTGACAGGGTGGTCCTATGTATAATTTAAGAAAGTGCCAAATTCATTTTCTGTGGAATCTAAAACTTGCCTCAATCCTAGCAAATTAGAAGTAAAGCATGTTTCTTCTATTCCTTTCCCTATCAGAGGAAGCAAATAAATCAGAACAGGTTAGGTTTTCCTTGTATAGGGACATTTCATAGCGGAGCAGAATTGTTTGGAATACATTAATTATATAAATCCTCCTGATCCAATTCATATTTGGTGACATTGGAGCTCAATTGTATTATTACAAATGCAGTTTAATTGCCAATGTAATAGTTTTAAAAGACACTGCTTAATAAAGAAAAATTAATATTTTTTAACAAGAAAAGAATCTGAAAAGATATAGAATAGGATAGATATAAGATAAAAAATACAGACTTTATCCAGACTGTATTCAGATCATTGGATGTTTCCCAGGAAATCATGCAATGCATTAAAAGCTACTTTGAGAATTATAACTGTTAATAGGGATTATGACTTCCAGTGATGATTTATGGAAGACTAGACATCCCTGAAGGAGTGAAGATGACATTGTGGTGTAGACTGGCAGCCAGATGGTGACTTCTGGCTGACGCAGACTTTCCGGATAAAGGAGAGATTGTGAGATCACCCACTTGCATTTCAGACAACTTCTCCTCATGAATAAACTGCAGGAACTGAGGATTTTGCAGATGCCTTGTGAGTTGAGCAGCTGGAGGTCAAAGGATTTTAATCAAGCTCAGAGCTGTAATGCATCCTATATAGGCACAGCATTCATACAAGCCCCATTTCTTAGAAACTTTCTGAAGTAATTAATTTACAGCTAGAGAGATTTTCTAAGCAGTAGGATAAGAGAATTCCACTTGGTGAGTCAACATTCATTCTGGATTACCGAGAAAAATAAAAGGGAGGGGGTTAAAGATTTGGAATCCATTAGCTATATAAGCCCTTTTAATACAGTTTGATATTTTCTGATTTTGGAACTCATAGTCCTATTAGAAATGCAGTTCAGTAGACACTGTAATAGTTTTAAAAGATAGTGTATAATAAAGAAAAATTAACCATCTCTTTTTTTTAACTAGAAAAGAAATCTAAAATATGTTTAGGCTCCTGTTGTGGATCAGCAGATGCTTTCTTCCACAATTTAATTTTTATTTGCGCCTCACTACCCATTATTGCTGTATTTTCTTTTATAAATAGCTCTTTATCCAGACTATATTCAAATCATTGGATGTCTCCCAGGATATTCCAACTAATTCTAATCATGCTCTGCATGAAGAAGTGCTTGGAGAATTATAGCTGCTAATATGGGATTCAAAGCTCAGAAGAAAATATTCATTAACAAAACTGGACTGTGCACGCTCTGTTTTTAATGTCAAGCAAATTAGTTCAGTGTTTTGTAATTGATTTTCAGGTGCTTTGTTTCCAAAGTCAAAGGGCAAAATGGATCCATATTTGCTCCATCTTACTTTAGTCTTGATAATGGGGCATTGTCCTTTGTCCAGGACTGTTCAAAAAGAGACCTACCCTTCAGGGTAACTTCCTGTCTCTCCATAGCTACCATTTCTAGTATGACTAAGCTTGGGCAGCCCACAATTACTTGAGAAAATTCATTCATTCATTCATAAAGAGAGAAAATGTTACCAAATGCTAAGGAAAATATTGACAGATGTCAAATATTCCCCACCAAAAGTGGGAATAGCAAGGGAATGATGAACAAACTGTGTTGGAGATATGACAGAGTTCCAATTCCAAAGCAACTGTGTTTAAGAAAATGCCACTTTATGTATTTTCATGGCATATATAAACATTCTCTCAACAGCAACATAAAAGTCTTAGTTTTATCAAGTGTCAAAAAAATATAGGATGTGATCTCTAGGAAAACATCAGGTTGCCTTTTCTTATTAGCACTATTGATTTCCTTACTTAGAAGAAACATTAGCAAATTAGCAACATACAAGAACATAGAGGTTTATTGGCTACTCCAATATTCTTTGATTTCCATCTTTCCCATTCTTCATGATATCTAGTAGAATTACAGAGATTTTACAATATTCTCCATCTGGGAACAGAGACCCTACCAATTTCCAATTGTATCACATAGTGTCAAAATCAGACAACGGAAAGCAGGATCTAATGCATGTACCATAATATCACACATCGTGTTTTGTTGGACAATGAAATGACACCATACATAGTAAATTTCAAACTGGCAGCTGTGTAAAACCACCCTTACAAAATGAACTAAATTATTTAATCATCAGCGCATAAATTTGGGGTGATCTTAAAAAGTTAAGCTGGGTTGAACATTGTTGATAATAAAATAAAATATTATCATGAAATTCTAGATCTGCTGGCTAAACTAGGAAGTTAAAAAATAAATAAAACAAAAACAAAGTTAGGGAGGTGATTAATCACTTCCATATTGCTTCTGAGAAAACTATGTGGATTTATCCATGAAGTCACTGGCAGTTCAACTAAAGAAACTTTGTCTTTACTAATTTATATAATGGAGAGAACTAAATTTGTTTTAAATACCACAAAGATTAAGAACATGCAGTGTCGTCTAACTCTCATTTCCAAATAGCTGAACTACTTGTCTAGTTTATGTCTTCTAATTTCCTAGTTATTATAACATCTGAGTATTCTTGCAACTAAATGGAATTTAAAATAAAGTTATTGTAGGCGTACTTCATTAGAACACTATATACAACTTAGGGCTCAGATTTCTTATTATCCAAAGCCAATTAATTGAAACCATCCTAAGGGCTTTTCATTGCTTTTACTTAAATCTCAGAACACTTTCTTCTCCCAAAAGAGAGTTGCTGTTGTGTGTAATCTCATTTACTTGGATGGCTTGTTAGCATCTTTAAAAGGTTAGGATAAACAAGACAGCTAATTGCACATACGTAAACAAATACAAAATAAATATTATATTGGGCTAATGCAACTTGCTTTTACTAACAAACCCAATAACCTAGGGCAGCAATTTGATATATTTTTTTGACATGTTTTTGTTTGCATTCAAATCTGTTGAATTGGGTCCAGGTTTTATTAAGAAAAGCCCACATAAAGCCAACTCAGCAGTTTCCCAGCACACAATAAAATATTTTCTTTAAAAAAAAGGGGGGCGGAGTGTAGATATAATATTTTAAAATGAGGAATTACTTAAATGTGTAAAAATTACAACACTGAAATGATTAAACGTAATTATACTAAATAATTATTAAGGTTGGTAGATTAGATGTCACTCTTGAAAGTTTTAAAATTCAGTTTATATCATTCAGTTTTAAATCAGGTTTTATAAAGCAGGTTAGACTAAATCAAATCTAAAATAAGAGTGAACTTAACATTCAGGCTTATTCATATGTAAGTCTCAGGGAATTCAGCATAATTTTCTTCTGTGTAAGTTTACATAATAATGCAGCTATGGAGAGCTCCTCTGAAGATAAATTTGAAAGTCCTTCTGCCAACTGGGAGTTACTCCTCTCTAAATAGTTATGAGATTGCTCTCCTCTGATCTTTTCAATTAAAGTATTGTGTGGGGCCTTTTCTTAAGCGAGGAAAATTTGGATTACAACCAGTGGTTACTGCTGGACTGTTCAAAACGGACAAATTGATGGACAGAACATTGTGATGAAGTCCCTGCCCATTTGTACAATGCAATGATCCATCTCCCACCTTGCCAATTTTCACTTTCCCCTTAGATTACTCATTGCAGTCTAAATCCACAATACAGATTGATGTAAGAACTCTACTCCAAAATGTAAAGGAGGCGCAACACTTTCCTTTTTCCATTAAAGCTGTCTGAATACTAACTGTATTTACACAGTGCTCAAAACCAGTTAAAACAGAGGAGCATGACTTTAGTTTCTTTTATTATGGCTTAGATTATTGAGCAAAGAATTAGTATGCTTATTTTGTAGTAGAATCAGATAAAGAGATGTTTGAATGCAGCCAAGTACAGATGCAGGGCAACTTCTGCCAAACTGTTTCACATTTGCAGAAAACTTCATATTGACAGCTGAGAACTGTGCGGCACAACTAGCTAAAAACAAAACAAACCCACATAAGCTAAAAGCTAACTTTCACCAAGCTTCCACATATCATCCCTGACACATAAATTCTGCTTTCTAAGTTTTGTTCACTTTTTCAACTACTGTTGCTGAACTAGAGCTACAACCATGGCATGCCTCTTCCACCCAAAAAAAAAAAAGTTTTAACATAAATAAGTTCTTGGAGAAGCTCACAATTTTGCTGTGAGAAGCAGATAGCCCAAACTGATAGTTCCCAATATTTTTTTGCTTCTGCTGAATGCCCAGGTTGCTTGCTGGGTATGATATTATTCTTTTGATATTATTGCTATTCAGTTGTTGCAATTGCTCAAACCAGTAATTCTTTGTATTTAGTCTGAAGTTTTTGTGGGGTTCCAGAAAGGATGACTGCATTGATAAGGGAACATTGTTTACTGCATATATAAAAACTGTATATTTCAGCTTTTCATTCACTGCTTTTCTTTCCATCTACCTTTTATTGCTGAACAGTACAGGGTGACACACCATTTAAGGAAGGAAGATGAAAGAAATGAATTTGTAAAAAAAGACACACAAATCAAAGAATGCATACCTTGACAAGTAAATAAATAATCAAATTCAAACTGGAATTAAAATAACAACCAATCAACCAAGTGACACTTTAATAAATGTCCATAATAGGCAAGGACTGAAGAGATTCTGGGAGGAAAATAATATAATTTGATTAAACAAAGGGGAACCAGAAAGACAACCATAATGAGTAGCTGTATGAAGAACTGAACACGGATTTTGACAATAATTGAGTTTGTGTTATTCATTGTATACAGTGATTCATATCAGAATTGCTTTCTATTGATTCAGGAGAAAACCGTTTAGGTGTATAAGATATATTTTAATTGCTATCACTTACAGTTGAAGGCTTTGGAAATAATGTGATGTGTAATTTCCTTCTTACTGCTGATAATTGAGGGTTTATTATTACTGAATAGAGAGCATTTAATGACGAGAAGAATATTGGGAAAATTCAACCAAACAAAGAAAATATTTTCAGACGTGCTCTTAGACCGGTATGAAGTTATGGGTTTCTTAAGTATACTTTTACATTCTCATTCTCATATAAGTAACAACAAACATATCAAATAAATCTATTGAACTAGGCCAATAAAATTAGCAGCAATTAAAAACAAAACAAAACCCAGTAGATAAAATGAAAGTAATTGGGACTCCAAATTTTATTAACAATTATTAGAATACACAGAAACAAGATTTACTTAATGTCTAAGAGGTATAAGGATGAATCTGGAATTAGAAATTCAAATATGGTGGTGCTGTGCCAAAAATTACTTCAGCAGTGATTAATTCCATATTTAACTTTGGATGCAAAATTTAAACCAATTTATGCTTATCAACATCGACATTCCAGAAACCATAATTTCTTCTTTTTAATATCTAAACATGTGAGCTATATAAACATTAGAGTTTAGACAATCTTTAGTCAATATTGAATAAAGACCACTGTACAGGTGGTTTCCCTTAGCAACCCCTCATTCAACAACTTTTCAAAGTTATGACGGTGCTGAACAAAGAGACTTATGACTGGCCCTTGAAGTTGTGTCCATTGCAGCACCCTTGCAGTCACGCAATCACAATTACGAATGTTGGCAACCAGTGTGGTCACAGAATCATCATTTGCAACCTTCACAGCTGGTTTCTGACAAGCAAAGTCAATGGGGAAACCAGTGGGAAGTTGCAAGTCACAGTCAGATAATATTGCCTTTAACATGAAGGAATTCACTTAACAATCACAATGGGAACTAATATTGTAAGTCAATCATTCATTACAGGTCGACCTCACTTAGCAACCGCTTCAGACAACAACCGTTCTGAGTCATGATGGTGATGAAGAATTAACTCTGCAACCAATGTCTGCATTTATGACCTTCACAGGTCTGTAAAGGAAAGTTGAAGTAATATCAGAAGCACAGTCGCATGATTTTTCACTTAGTAACCACTTTACTTTATGACAGAGTTGCCAGTCCCAATTGTGATTGCTAAATAAGGACTATTTGTAAAGATTTAATTTTATGTAAATCAGATCAGACCAGCTCTGAAGGTTGCAAATGGTTATGCTGTGACCCTGGGATGCTCTTACTGTCCTAAATACATGCTGGTTGCCAACCATCCTAATTGTGATTGTGTGACTGTTTCTTTTCAAGAGAGGCTTCAGCATTATTGTGCATGCTGAAGTGGAAATAGGGTAATATGGTAAATAACGTGTAAAGTCTTAAAGAATTTCCTTAGAATCTGTATTTTAGGGGATACTAAGAAATGTGACATCATTTGCCATCATTTTGCGAGTGCCTCTCAGAAAGATGGCATTAATAACACATCTCAGATAATGTCTGCATTCCTGGAGAAGTTGGTCAGAGGGGTCATTATGTTACTAAAGAATTGAACCAAAATAAGCTTCTATCAAACAATGTTAGTTTAGGGTCATCTTGCCTGAATTCTGATTTTAGCTGTTCAACTATTTGTTGATAGTAGCTCATGAGAAGCTGAAGAAGCTTGGTCAGCATAGTCAATTTAAGCTAAATATCTGCCAGATGGCTTGAGTGAACTATTGCAGTGATTTTATAAGCTAAATTAATGGATCATTAAATTATTTTTTGACCAGAGAGTTCTAGTGCAGGTCTATGGTCATTATATACTTTGGCCTTCCACTGATTTAAAAACCAGTACACTGGAATCTGATAGATTGTTACAGCCTCATACAAAAACCTCCATATTTTGAATTTTTTTTCTGTTTTGACACAGGACATACATAGTCTATTATGGTGGGTTCCATTTATTGATAAGTATATATAATTGCTGGAAAAATCTCTTCAGGGGGACTAATTCCATTTGTAAAGTAGATTTAGGAGTTTAAGCCCTGCCAGATTTACTTAGCAGTCTAAGGAAAACTAAAATGCAGTTCATTAAAGTCATGTTTCAACCATTTTGCTGTTTTATGCTTATTACACCCCATTCTTGCATTAAAATCTCCCATTAAGATAATAGTATCCAGGCATATAGACATTTCAGAGTATTGGGCAATCTTATTTGCTATCGTAATTCAAAAAGAAGAAATCTGTCAGTAGACTGAGCAGTCCTTCCTGCCATATTTATTCTGGGTTGGATAAGTCACCTACAGATTTCAGACTGAGTTGTTATGATGTTGTCAATATGTCACATTTATAACTTGGTCGCTATTGGTATCAATTTGATTAACACAATGGGAGCTTTGTTTTTATTTGTTCCTTGAATACCAATAATGTTGTGTCCTAAGTAACCATTGGATGACAATATGTTATTTCATCTGAGATGCTTAGTCTGACCTCATTATTTGCTTATCAAATCCACCAGACCAGTTTAGACCTCCTGCGTGCTGAATACCATTGTGATTGAATCTTAAAGAATTAAATGAAAGTGGTTGTGAGGTTCCTAGATCTCTACGGCAAGAAGCTAGGTGATTTTCATGTAATGGATTAATTCCTGTTTTCTGTCAAATGGATCAACATTTTGTTCATCTGGAAAAAGAAAGAAAGAAATCAGACTCTGCACATGTGGAAAATACACTAGGAAGAAAAAAAATGGGGAATGCATTGTCCCATGCTGCAGAGCTGCTCTTAATCTTTTATTTTGCATTGTTTGATGAATTGTCCCCTCCATTTCAGAGGTTTTGAGGTTAGGAAGATCAAATTATAGGTGGTAATTGTGCCTGTTTATTAATCAATTCTTCTCTTAACCAGGGCGGTCCAGCTATGATACAATTTTGTTCCATAGGGGGCAATTCATTAAATGTATGTGTAAACTCTATTTCTTCAGGTAAGAAAATCCTATCTAGGATTGGATTACGTAAATGAGTGTTATCTAGAAGTTGCTGAAATTCTAGTTATTCAGAGGCCTCTCGCCTGAAGAAGGTATTTAAATTAATCGACCATTTGTGCCTTATTGACAGAGTCAAAAGTTATTGGTGCTCTTGCTAACACACAATAGCTATAATCCACTGCTGTATTCCACCTTTAAAATATTATCTGGAATACATCTAAGGGCTTGTGTGTGAGAGCTGGATGTACTGTAAGAGTAAGCCAGTACATTTTCGGCAGTTGATAAAGGCAATTTAACTTTCATTAGTTGCAAGGCCCACCTTCTGCATGAAACTTCTCTATTAGTCCTCAGATGAACTGAGGCAAGTTTTCAAGCTATTTTCTAGATGAGTTTCTTCAGTTATAGAGTCTCCTGCAGCAATCGGACACTGCTGAATTGTTCTTTAACCTTATTAAATACCTTTCTTCCTCTTTATGGTACTTTATTTGTTTCTATTTTCTTACTGTGTGGCTTTTTGGTTTGCTGCTGTTTTTTTGTGGGTTTTTTTGGTCAGCTTTTCCCAAAAGCTTTAAAAGATTATTATACTTAAATTAAGGTGCCTGGTTAGGAATAACAGTGTTCTTCCAGTTCTTACTTTTCCTTACTTGGTTTGCCAGTTGTACCTTCTTTTTCTTCTCCTGAATTTCACCTGAGAGTATAAGTTTATTTTTTGAATCTTCTTGTGTATCAGATGACTCTGGATTTATAAATGTTTCTGCATTAATGTATTATCAAGTATTGTGATTTTTCATGGTTTGATCTCATCTGACACTAATTTGATAAATGTGGTCACTAGATTATTTGAAGTGGATAGGTTTTTTCCCCCCCATTTATAAAGCTCGGATGACCATTGCATGGGCAAACTGGTTAAAAGCTGCATGCTGCTTTCCAATGCTGTGCAAGGCTTGACAAATGGAAAACTTGTGAAACCTTCAAACCACTTGCCTTGTTTTCAAATGAAGAATCCAAAGCTATATGGTTGGAAGGAGTTGAAGTTGCCTTGCTGTGGGGCTTTATTGTTACAGCTTTATTGTACAAGTGTGCTGTTGTTGAGGTGTTTTTCTCAGAGTTGTCCATGTGTAGTCTTTGAGTTTAGCTGTCTCTCAGAAATAACTATGTTCTTTGCAGTATTTGAGGCCCTCTTATCTATAATGTTAGTATCAATCCCAAAACTATAAGGATCAAATGACCATTCACTTGCCTTTTTTTTTTCTATTTTATTTCACTAGAATTTATTAGGAGTGCAATTCTAGAGAAGACATCAGTAATCATCAAATGTTTTTGAGATGTAATGTGCAGATCAATATCTGAACTGCCCCTTTGGTTTATAGCCATTTTTAGTGACCAAGGCCTTTTGTTTCAGTGTCTGATCCTTTCTTAAGTCATCTCAGTTTAAACTTCTAACTTAGATCCCAAACTTCATAATTTTCTCATTTCTTGTGTTCAATTATCATCACCAAATGGAGTGTTAAAAGCCTACACATATACATTCTGGTATAACCTTCAGGTATGATTGTGCAGGATCATAGCCAGTTTATTTGTGGGACTTTCAGGGCAATCGCCCAGCTATTTCTTTTACTCTTACTTGAGCAACCAAGATAAAGTTTCATAAATAGTCAACTTGAATAAATATAATTTAATACTAATAAGTTTGTGTAAACTCTCCATGTCCCTTCCACAACCTATGGAATTTTCCAGCTCTCATTGGTCATAATTATTTAACTTTTATTTTTCAAGAAAAACAGATCCCATCAAGTTTTTTGTTGTATCATGATTTTGCTTTCGCTACAACAGAATTTTTAGAATTGTTAGAATTTTTTTTTTAATTCAAAAATTTTAGTTTCTTTAAAGGTTAAAGTACAAAACACAAAAATATTAAAAAAAAAGCAAACAGAAACCAAGCATAACAAAAATATATTAACAAAAAAGTGTCTTAAAAAATAGGAAAAAAACCCAAACCCACATACACATAACATCCTCCCTAGTTGAATGTGGATTAGTGTAATTCAACAATGTTGCTTTCCCACCTCTTGCGAGACAGGCCATAAGAATGGTTAACAGAAAAAAGAATAATAATGAACATATTCTATAAAATTGTGAACAATAATAAGAGAAAGACAAGGCTGAAATTCCAAAACCTGCTGTTAACAAACTCTTATTGTAATCAACTTGAACAAAATTTACTAGAACTTCAGTCCCCAATTATCCCAAATATTAACTTTACTGGGTCCTTGGATCAAATATCCATGTTTATTTCTTTATACCATCTCTTACTGATTGCTGACTGATTGAATATAATAAGTCCAAAACCAATTTATCTTCCCCCCAAAAAACAGATAAAATCTTTCTTCAATTAGATATAGTAAGTCCATTTCCCACTCCCCATCAAACCCTTAAAATTTTTTTTCCACTTGTACACCCAGATAATTTTTTTTCTGATGTGTAGTCAACTCTAAATGTTAATCACAAATAGAGGATGAGTGGGCAAACTTCGATAATGCAAACTTCAGTTTAACAATAGGAAAGCAAAAGTGTTCTCTTAGGACAAAAGTGGCTCTTCTATGCTCACATAATTGGCCATATTTCTGCATATACATATGTAAGACTCTGCTGTAAGTGTACTAACCTAATTCTGCTGAAGTCATTTGGGTGACTGACAGCAATGATATCTCTGACTATAGTTAAAGTCTTAGAGTAAGAACCAAAGAAAATTGTCAAGAGAAAACTGTTGGGAAATAAGAATCTTGTTTAAAAAAAAAATGAAGTACACGAAGGTTAACTGCCAGCAGAAATGAAGCCAAATAATAAATATCTAGCTGGAAAATGCTGGATTCTTAGGAAGTTGATTTTCTTCATATGTCTTTCTCCTCAATATGATTTTAGTAATCTCTTCATTCTATTAGATGCCTTGACTATCGTGATAAAATGAAATCAATTCTATTTAAAGCAGAATTTATGAGCCAAAATTATCAGGATCAACTTACATTTTTCTTCTGAGTTATATTCAGTTACTCTATAACTAAAGCTTGGCACAAGAGGATCAATTCCACTAGTCAAAAAAACCAACAAAACAATGTTATTAGATTATTTGCCTTTTCTTCTGCCTGGGTAAACTATACAATGATATTACCCCCTCCACTGTAGACAGATCATTTTAAAACAAAGAGAAAAACAGAAAAACTCCACTTAAGTCTGTATGCCTTGATTGGCAACAACATAGAACCATAGTTGTTTTCTGCAACTTCTGATTACATTTTGGCATTTCCAGGTATTTGAAAGAAATCCAGAAAATGAAATAGATTATGCTAAAAAAAAATAGCATAGATACGACAACTATTGCCAATAATGTAATATAATGCTGCTTAACAAAGAGTTTCTGTCTAGGTTAAAAGGAACAAATATACCTTAGTTGTACAGTAGTATGATTTTCAATATTGAATAAGTACTACAGTTGAGTTTTTTTCTAGGGTATCTAGGATTTATGGTACATGAAGTTCTTCTCTGTCCATCCATTTAGGCCATGGGTTCCTAAGCTTTCTGTCATTGTATCTTCTTTACTGTAATAATGATTTACTTTTGTTCTTGTTTATTAATTAATCAAATTAATATAATTT
>JANHFL010005567.1:223367-236926 GCA_032468155.1 Oxyrhabdium leporinum
TTTATATTCATCTCATGAAAAGTGACCCCGGGTGGCATACTTTTTAAAATAATAAGAGATACAGAAGGGAAAAAAGGAACAAAACACAAAAATATATACCTTGTTAAAAAGAGTGCATGACTTAAAAATAAATGAAAAAAGTACAACAAAAATTAAAATATACAGTATAGTATGTTGTTATAATCATTACAACTGTCTATATAATTATCTAATACAAAGATTGTGAAAACATATATCTATGTATGTCAGGTGCAAAAGATCAGGTCGACAAGTGAACTTTCAATTTAACTGATTTATTGCTAAAAAACTATGCCCAGGAATCTTCTCAACTAACAGTCAGCACTTGGTTAGAGTTACTTAAGGGTCAGTGGCAGTCAAGGGGGTTGGACTTTGTGGCTACGTAGTGATTCTAGGCTGATCCCTCTTTTAACACCTTCCCCTGAGATTGCTATTCTTTCTCCTACAATTTATTTCTAATACACTTATATAACTATGATTTTTAACTTACTGTATTTTATATGAATGTCCCATATTTCATTATACTTATTCATACAAAGTATGAATTGTTCTTACTCAGATTGTCTATAGACAATCTGCTCATAAGTAGCAACCGTAATCTGGTCTTCAATTCATTAAGTAAATGGTTCCATACATTTTTGTTTCCAATGTTGCAATGTCAGTCTTTTTTGTTATAGTAAAGTACTAGGTATGTAATTCAAGAGAATATTATCCCTCTATGTATGTAGCTTTGCACATGGGATCTTGGTACATTACAAAAGTTGCAAGGAGACTGATTTGGTATATCTCAATCCCTTAAGATTTTCTCAGTGATTATATGGTTTGATCTACATATGACCAAAATATTCTTTTGGCTGTCTAACATAATTTCATCTAGTTTGTTAAATGCATATGAATATATGAAATGAAACATTCATTTTGTTGCTCATTCTAAACCAGATAACTTTTTGAGTCAACAAGGCATACACAAAATAAAGCAACCTTCAAATGTCCCCTGGGCTAGTTTAGTTGCTATTGAAATAAGATATGGCTTCAGGGCTAGTTCATTAAGTCTTTAGTTGTACAATGTTACAAATATTACATTTTGCACTCTTCTATTGTAAGTAATTCATCTTTGTTGAATAATATACTCAAAGTGAGTACCCATTAGTGAGGTTGATTACACACCAGAGCACCTCATTAAATCTTTGACTCCTCTATCTAATCAAGTCAATTGTGTGTCACTGTAATGCTTTTCATCTATGACACCACAAACCCACACTTTGAGGAGGTCAGTTCTTCAAAATCACAGAAGGTATTGACGTCAAAGAAACTTGGTTTTTAAAAGGGGAAGTAATCCATGTCTTTAAAGAATTATTATTTTTAAATGAACAATTATAGCTTACCTTGTACTGTATATACCTTACTTCCATGTTTGTGAAGGACAAAGGCATTTGGGGCTCTCTTTAGAAATAACAGAGCCTTTGAAAAAAATCTGTTGGCTCCCCTCTGTAAGCTTTTCTGAACCATTAATCTTAATGTGTTCCATGCGTGCAGTGAAAAAGTTCTATTGAGAATTGAAAATAAGAATTCCTGCAAATGAATGTGCTGTTTCAAGCTTTTCCATTTAATAATGAGCCATTTAATCAGGAAAGATGACTAGAATATTTGGACATTGCAAGAACGAATCCCCCAAAGAAATGAATTCCGTAAAGTAATTGACAGTACTTTTAATCCCTTTTTTAAAGAAAATGACAATATATTCCAAACATTAATTATGAATCTGAATTTAATCATCAACTTTGGAAAGATAAACACATGCGCCCTACTTTGTAAAATAAGATTAATAGCAAACTTCAATTGGATTAGGAATTATAAATATACACTGGAAATTCAAAATTGTTTTTACTCATATTTATGAATAAATATCATAAAAATGTGAAAAATATACTATCCTCATTATCTAGTTTTGAAATACTAAAATTACCAAAGGTACTACTAAACCACTATTGATTTTGAAATTTTTATTTTTTGTTATAAACCATAAATATTCCAAGTACATACAAAATCATCATTTATTCATTTATTTATCAAATTGTACCATCTGATCTAAGTGAATCTAATAAAAAGGAGATGTCCATTTTTAAAAACAATATGCTGTACTACCTCTTTTACTTGCCAACTTAATTGTAGAATTATTTGTAATCTGAAATCCAGATCGACAGAAATAATTAAGTTCATTTTTAATTCAAAGTAAATATTAATAAAATTTGTTAAATATGATTGATACAATACTGAGCATTACTAACATTTTGGCTTACTGGTTCTGTAAATGACAGCATATAATAGCACCAAATAGCAAATATGGCTTAAAACATTATCCTTCTCTTTCTTTTCCTGGCAGATTTTCTTGGCAAAGTTTTTTAGAAGTGGTTTTCCATTGTCTCCTTCCTAGGGCTGAAAGAAAGTGACTGGCCCAAGGTTACACAGCTGACTTCATGCTCAATGCCGGACTAGAATTCATGGTCTCCCAGTTTCTAACCTGTTGCCTTAATCACTATGCCAAACTGAGATAATAATGCAGTGCAATGCAGTGCAATGCAGTATTATACAGTAAAATACAATACAAATATATATATTGTGTGTGTGTGTATGTACACACACACACACACACACACACACACACACACACACACGAACCTGTGAATTCTAGTCCTGTTTTGAGCATGAAAATATATATGACAGAAATACCTAGAAAAGACTGTACAACAATTTTGGGCTTTGGAAATATTTGTCAGAGAATAAACCTCTGCTAACAACAATCAAGAACAAGCTTTTGCTCTGGTAAAGAACATAACTTTCTATGTTTTACTATTCTTGAGAATGGCTTCTTATAGTTGTCCTTGTTACATCCCTCTTCCATAAGACTATGTCATAAAATACTTGCCCCGGCTTCTGAAGAATAAAAATAACTTCTTTACTAAACTCGTATTAAAACTCAGATTTGTTGTTTCTGTGTATTGCTTACCTCCAGCCTCTGATGTTTTCTCTTTAAAAAACTGGTGGAACCTCTTTTCCAAGTTATTTCTCTTTCTTCCAACCAAACCTCTTTAAATCAACTGTTCAGTTTAGAGAGTTCATCAAATCTTTGGGAAGACATTTGCCTATTACCAGACTCAGGAAGGGGCTTTAAACTGGTCTCTAAAAATGTCACTGTGGAACTTAACAAATACAGATACCATTGTGTTTTTGCTTTTTTTTTGGGGTGGGGGGGTTGACATTTGCTTAACTGTTTTTATGTTACAATGAACTTAGTAACTGAAAATCAGATAACTGGATGCTATTTTTCAAGTCCTTGAAAACCATCAGTTTGTTCATTTGCATCGCATCATAATTGTCTAGATATAATTGGCTTTTCAATTATGCTTTCTTTGTGTGAACTGCCTCAGTAGTTTTTGAAGGCTTTAGATGAAAAAAGTTATGCTGCAAGTTATTCTTTTATATTACAGAAAAATTACTGAATGTATACTTGAAAGAAAAATATCCTAAGGTGTTTTTATTCTATTCCAAAAGATCCATTCATTAAATGTCTGCTTTTCTGTTTCAGATTTAAATTAAGTGACATTGTGCAGTGCACAATTGTTCAATGAAAATATATTACTGAAATAAATAGATGTCCTTTAGAAGAATACAGATATAGGTGGGAACAATATGCCTTGTACAATCAATAACCTGATATAAACCTCATTGAAGTTTCCCATTAAACCAAGAAATGTCTTAACTAATCTTGCCATATTACATTGGACAATAGCGCAATGATAATTGGATTGATTTTGTCTTAGTCTCTGATGTGCCAATTTATAATAATCCTGATTAAGCTGGACGTTTATAAATATGAATTATATTTTTCAACAAAAAGATAATAGGAAATAGAACGTCAGGAGAGGTTTTCTCTTTCTGTGTTATTTGTGTAAATAAAAATACAATTTTGGAAAACTGTAACAAGTTCCCCACTTGTTACTTAATGCAAAAATATTTTTGAGAGGGGCTTTCGGTGCCATTTCTGCCTGATTACCTATGATCATGTATGGAATAAGAAGTTTCCAGGGCTGCATTTCTGTCCTTTGTTTCTTCCATGTAGAATATGTCACCTTTCCTAACATTACACGTCCATGAAGCTATCTTACAACAAATAGTAACAAAAGTTTTAATTAAGCAAGTAAGTAATCTTCTTCAGCTTCGTCAGCTACAAGTGACTCTCAAACAAGTGACTCTGGATGGTGAACAATGATATGAAATGTCCCAAATGAAATACTATACAAAAAGATGCAGACAGAAATTGTATGTACAATCAACTAAATGACTCAGGCTTTTCCATATGGGAAAGGTATGTAGCTACAGCTTGAGATTTGCTTTGAGTCCTAGGCCAGGATATGTAAGAGTGGAAGAATAAATTGAAGTGGATGCACCATCACTTATTTTTAATGTCTGTGGATTGGATTATACTATCAATCCCCTCTCAGAGGTTGAGAAAACTTTAAAATATTACTAAGCAACTTTATTAAAAAAATGGATTGTATTAGTGCTATCATCAACTAAGAACATGGATTCTTCTCCATTATTCTGCATACTTATTCACTCTGGAGAGGATTGGAGGACTAGCTAAGAGACAGAAGACAGAGAGAGCAAAGGAAAATATTGTGCAAAGTAAGAGAAATACAATTATTTATGTAAAGCTGTATGAAAGTCAATTAAAGATATAGGAATTTTATTTTTTCCTGTTATCAGAAACCTATATTGGGGCTTCCCCAAATTACACAAATAGCGATTATTTTTCTTACTGTCATCTGTCTAATCAAACCTTGTCAAATTGATGCCTCTTGAAAAACTACAATTCTCAGAATTCTCAAGGTATCCCAAAACATCTAGGTGTGTGTGTGTGTGTGTGTGTGTGTGTGTGTATACATACACATTATATATATAACACTTGAATTATTTCCTGAAGTTTTCAAAATATTATTGAAAGTAAATTCAAAAGCATATATATTAAAACAAAATTTTAAAAGATGCATTATAATTGATTTAATTATAAAGATGCAATTATTTAGGAAATGTTTAGAGTCTTAAAATGAATATAAAAGACTTTACCCTTTAAGATTAAATAATTTGAAAGAGTATAGTTAATACAGAGATTATAGTTTAGAAAGATTAATAAATGTAAATAGAAATATAAATCACTTCCGTCATATCCACATCATGTCCTGTTGGAAGACCCCTCCCTTCCAACGGGAAATGATGTGGACCTGAGGTTTGCTCGCATTTTCCGCATCCTTTTGCTTTTGCTTTTGCTTTAACTGCTTGGGAATTAGAGAGGGGGATTGTCTTTGGAGATAGAGCAGACTCCCTCCCAGCTGGTTTTAGCCTGGTTTTAAGATCGTCATGCCCTGAGAGTGAACCGTTATCTGCCTAACACCTCAGAGTTCTCAAAACAATCTTGTTTTGGCTGCTGGTGGACTGGTCAGGGGGGTTGGGTTTGGGGATGAAAGAATTGCTTTGTACTTTGTGTGGGATTTTTCAGATTTCACCTGACTTTGCTGCAACCACACTCTCTCAGTAAAAGTTCTTTTGATTCAACTCAATGGAGTCAAGAGTCTTGCTTTCCTGAGGGACCAGCTGGGGCAGGTCCTTACAACTTCCTACAACAGGGGGAAAATATATTTGGTTAAGACAGCAATGGAAACTTTAAACAAAGATATTATATTTCCTCTTGTTTATATTGGGATATTGCTTCTTGTTTTTAGGAAAAAAATGAAATTTAGAATTTAGTTTGAAGATTTAATAATGGAGCAGTTATAGAACTGGTTTCTAAAATTCCAAGTCCTTGGTAAAGACTCAATAGGTGGATAAAAATGTCAAATCCAGTCTAAGCATCTGGCTGACTGTGTGACAAACCATAGGTAATGTAAAAAATTGAGGTTGTAAGTGTATTAGTATTTTACTGTTTTGAAAAGATTTGGAAGTCAACACTTTTTTTCTCTCCTTTTTCTATCCTGAAGTTCCCCCCCTTTAAAAATATTTATTTTCATTGTATTTTATGCTATAATAAACCTTAATAAAACTTTCATTAAAAAATAAAAAAGAGAATAGCTATTTATACTTCATCTTTATGAAATTAAATTATAACACTTGTTTAAAAAAAATCTTAAAATTGATCTTTATGAAAAATAATAATAATAATAATAATAATAATAATAATAATAATAATAATAATAATAATAATAATAATAATAATAATAATAAATAAAATAATAATAAAGAAATATAATTTCATTTCTAACATTCCTTTTGGACTGTTATTTTTTTGTGATAGACAACTATGTAGGGACTAATACACAGATCAAATATGTGTGTGTGTGTGTGTGTGTGTACACATGCATACACATGTATGGAGTGTTTGTTGCTAGACAGAAAAGAGTAGCTCAGAAGTTTCGGGAACAAAATAAACGCCATATGTTCAGAAATAAAATTAGGAGACAAATCTATATCTGACTTTTTCCATAGAAGGGATTTCATAAGACATAATTAAATACCAGTCATACTTTCTTTTGAAGTGCAGAAATTTAATCTATTTTTAAAGTAATAAAGTACTCAGAAAAATCTTTAGTAACAGAAGGTTGAATCACCATTGGGGTTGGACAATCCAGCCTCTGAGAATAAATTTAGTGGAATTGGTTTACTCATATTCACACATCCAGTATATGAAAATTGGTCATGTCAAACTTAAAGTAAAACACTCTTAATATTCGATAAACATTTTTTTTTGCTTGTTTATCAAGCTTTTGGGATAATTGAGTCAGTGTAGTGACACATAATTAGCTTCTTCATATTTTGTTCTTTGGAACTGATATAATGTTTTTCACATGGCATTAGTTAGGAAACAAGTCTCAACATATCAAGTAGGTCTTACAGTCACCAGACATCTATGTCTCATTTGCAATGTGGCGCTAAGAGAAATCTTTTCCCATCCTTTGATCAGAAGCTTTTATTTCTAGAAGTCTTGTGACTGCTAAACTCAGTAAGAGAAAATTGAAAGTCAAATAAGCCATATTAGCCTGTCAGGGCTTGACGGAACTGGTATTCTGTTTTCTTCCCTTAAAAAAAAAACTTCCATCAGGTATAGGTAATAGCATAACAGAATTCTTAACAAACTTATTTCTCTTTTATTTATTTATGAAACATATTTCTTCCCTGCCAGGAGCAAAACAATTCTTGGTGGTTTACACAGAATACAAATAGAAACATCCTTAGTAACATTTAAAACAATGTAATAACTTCGTACATGACAGCTGTAAAACCAACTATCACTTAAAACAAACACACAAACACACACACAAAAACCCCCCAACAATAATGAGAATGATCAATGACATCATAAATAAGCTCAGGGCAAGCCCTCTGTAACAAGTCCAACAATTTCTGAAAGGACTGTAAAGAGAGGGCTAGCCTAATTTCTACAAGGAAGCTGTTGCACAATATTAGTACTGCCATAGAAAAATAGTGGCTTCTCATTTCAACCTCCAAACCATTCAAAAGTGTTGATTGGAAGTAGTTTCTCCCTAATTGTTCTAATTAGCTGCCCCAATATTGGTTGGCATAGCAGTCCTGAAGGTATCCATCATCTTCTGCTGCTATCATCTTCCTCCCAGATACACCCATTCCTGAATTAGAATCACCCTGATTATTCTGATCTCCCTTGAAGATCACCCGGCAACTGCAGATGGACGATAACAGAGTGGCAGACGTAGTTATGGAAATATTATGTTATGTTCATGTAACATCACTAGCTCATGAGCTGCACTGCCTTCTAATTGGCTGCTAGGTACAATTCAACATGGTGGTTATTACCCATAAAGCCTTGCATTACCCAGGACCAACCTATTTGTGAGACTACTTCCAGTAATGTCAACTCATCCCACTCTTTGAAGCTGGCCATGCTTTAGTACTGAATATCAATGTCCATCTAGTATGATTTAGGAAGCATGGCAATGATGGGCTTTTGAAATGATCTCACTCTCATTTAATTATGTTAATGTTTTAAATGGCATTAAAGATGTAGCTTTCCCCCTGGGTATTTCAGCTCCATGGTTTGATGTTCCCATTGTGGGTGATGGATGTTGGATTTGGTGACCCTGAGTATGTTTTGCTTTATCTTTGCTGTTATTATTATATCTTATGGTTGTAATTTTATGTTAGTTGCTTAGAATCTCTTAAATTTGTTTTTTATGTTTTATGAGGTATGCCACCCAGAATCACTTGATAAAATGAAATCAAATAAATAAACAATAAACCAGAATTTGGAACAATTTGTCCAACCACTAATATTCTGTTGTATAAACATGGTTATGCAATGGTACATTCACCTGCACAATATTTGATTTGACACTTGCTGAATAATTAATACAGAATTAATAGAAGCTAGAGAAGCTTTGTTCTAGTGAAATGGCACTATTGCAACCAGTCCTGCCTGATGATTTCGGCACTAATCAACCAGGACAATGGACATTCATATTCCAAAGTCAGGCAAAACAAAGAAAAATAATTTAAAACCTTTGGTTTATACAACCAATATAATTAGATGACAGCTAATGTTTTCTTTTTGTTAGCTAAGACAATTTTTGATAGGTTCATTTGCAAATGCTTTCATGTAGTTCTGATGATGAAGGATTTCAGTATGCCGCACAGTATTTGATTAAAGATCTACAAACTATTTTATTCAGTAATTTACTATTTTTTCCTAAAATTAACCACCTACTAGGAAAGAAAATAAGGAAAGAAGCTAATTATAATACAATTCTGACATGCAGAAATAATGAAGATGCAATGCTCACATAATGAATATTTTAATGGAAGTTTTTGATAGTTATGGATTTATGTTGATTTAAAAAAAGATCCTTGTGGGCAGAAATGATTAGGTCACCTGTAGGGAACCTCATTAACTACAGTGTCCTCCGGCCCCACTCTGATGACAAAACTGCAATTTGATCTGTTGCCCAGAGAAATCCATGACAAAAACTAGCTCAAGCAGATTCTTCAAAGTGCTTCACAGGAACAAGGTCTATCGAATTGGCTGGGACGTGCTCTGGCAAAGTGCTTTTGGAACTGGGGATGAGTGTTGGCAGGATTTAAAATATCAGACACAGATTAGACTGTGTCTAATTAATTGTGAAGACATTACATGATGTTCCTCAATGACATTCACTGAGAGGGCTCCCTTATATCTTCAGAATTAAATTCAGAATTAAATTCCTTTATCCAAAATGGAATGATACTAGAAATAACTAGAAGGTCTCTGAATACGTACTGTGTCCTCTTCTCAAAACTTACAATGACCTCAAACAAAAGGAAACTGAAAGCATAATAATCTGCTTGATGATCCTTCTGTTAGCTCCTCAGATGATACAGTTTTAGTCCCAATTCTGTTGGGTTCCATTGGATACAGTTCCCAATTCTGCAAGTTCCTAGTCTGTCATGTAATAGTATGACCTGAAGGAAGCTAAATCATCGCTTCTCACTTATTTTAGCTACCTGGTGAGATACTTCCTCCATTAGGAATCCATAAGCTTTTGCAACTCTACAAATTCCAAGCACTAGCTGTATTGTTGGTAGTGTTGGGAGTTGCTATTGGAAACACATCTGGAGAGGAGGATGCCTCAATCAATACAAAACTCCATTATGTGGGAGTAAACTCAGATTAAAGTTGCTGCCATTCTGATAACTAAGAATAAAAGTGCAAGTTCCAAGAAGGGGTGGTGGTAGATGAAATTGATGGGACTTTTACATGCTGTAACATTTGAGGATGGATCATTTCTTTGCATGGGTGCCTTTAAATGTCACTTTATTGTGTTAAGACACTCAAAGCCTTTTGACTATTGCCAGAAAGCTGAAAATGATGCACTTCTCCATTCAGCTGTTATATAAGAAATATTGGAACATCTCAGCCAAAATTGTGACCAAATAATATTTATATTAAAAGAACAAATAAGTATTTGCATTCAGAAAGGCCTCAGACAAAGATGTCAGCTGCTTTTCTCCCGAGTCTAACTAAAAGAACCAGGGAATGATCTCTAAAAGATATCTCCAACTGGAATGATAACTGAAAATTTTCAACAAAGCAAAACAAATATTGCAGTCAGACATTCAGGTTACATCAGATTATATTAAATTTCTATTTATATATTTAAGATTAATAGGCCTTGCTTTCATTCTAAAAGTTTGCATGTCAGTTTATTTCTGCAGATTTGCAACTAAGAACCATCATTTCAACCTTTAGAAGTGACTGGATTTAAGTTTTTTAGGGTGAAGTTTGATAGGCAACATACTACCTGCCCACACAGTTTTCCAAAAACGGGGAAAAGACATAGTGGTTCTTTCTAAAACTTTTCATGCTCAAGACTAATGAGAAATTTAAACTGTAAACCATCTGGTTAACCATGTATATTTTAATCATCATCATCGTCGCTGTTGTTGTTTTTGTTTGGTGCACAGTCAGCCAGGTGTTGAAACTGGATTTAGCATTTTTGTCTATATATTGAGTCCTTTCTAGATGTAGATATTTGATGGTGTGACAAATATCATTCAGGATGTAAGCATTTCTGAGTGAAGCTGCCTTTTGCAATTGAATTATTACTATTACTAGTATTATTAAATTTATTTGCCATCTATCTATCTATTCTAGGTAGCTCACAACCATAAAAAATTAAGAAATAAAAAGGAAATTTAAACAAAGTGAAAGTAAAATAGAACAATAAAATAACCAAGGAAAAAGAAAACAGAAAAAGAAAACAAAGAAAATACATCAATATGATTAGAAAAAAATAATATCTGTAAAGAAACATGGACTATAAAAGCCAGAAGGATACAATTAAATAGGACACAGGACATTGTGTGACATCTGAATCTGAACAATGAATTAAATATAAAAATAAGCACCTTAATGACCATTTGCAGCCAGTGTCTTTCATTCATTTACTAAATCATTTTATAAGGTACCATACAAACCAGGACACACTACTATATTGAATATTATTATCAAAAGAAACATTTTATTTCCTACAATGAGAGGTTTGTTTAGAAATATTTTTTTTTCAATGTTTGACTAGTTTAGTTATTTGGTTGCATTTCTGTCTTATATTTGTGCACAAAAAGAAAAATATTTCGACTTAATTCAAGTTGAAAAAGAAAGTGCAGGTAGCATATTCAGAATATTAAAGGTTATTCAGAAAATTTATAATTGAAGATATTTCCTTATAGTCAAAGCTGCAGGATTTTGTCACCTCTAAGATAGCTCATTAAATGTCAAAGCTTGGTCCATTACTTTAGTTTATGCTTTAGCACTGAGCCTATAAATGCAGCACCGGAAGATGTGAATGGCTAGTTTGTGGTTTTAATAATAAAAAGAGAAGCAATAAGCTTATATTGAATCTTTGGAAAGGGGGGAAGTTGTATTTTCTTCTGCAGTCTCAGGAGATTAACTCACACAGGGACTGTGTCACAAGTACAATTTCATGGTATGGAAATGAAAGAGGGAGATTAAATTCCAGGCTCAAATTACCACAACTGCCAATATCCTGTTTATCAGCACTGAGCACTTATACTCAAATGATTTTCATTGTGTTGTGAGTTGTGGTTCAGTTATTCATTATAAGAGCAATATTTTGGATTATTTTCATATTCTTTGGAGCACAGAGCATTTTCATATGGATTCCTTTTGTGTTGGCTTCTTTACACTCTATGTCAGCAAACAAAATGATAGTTTAGTTTTTTAGTTTACTTTTCTTTGTTTATTTCTCTTTCAAAATCTCCCTCACCAGATTCACAAGAGAAACACTCAGGATTTGGTTGAAATAATATGATTATTATCATATTAATATTCTAATAATATGATTATTATTAGAATATTAGAATATGATTGCTTCTTCATTGCACAATTAAGCTCCACTGTGGGCCTTCATTTATCTACTCATGTTGATAGTTTTAGAAATGTGAACCCTGATTTGAGTTAGCCTCATAGGTAACATTGACTTACCTCAAAACGCAACCATTCTGAGATAATCATTCTTTCAGAGCAAAAACCTGTATTTAGAAGCCACCACATTATTGTTTGACAAAGTCAATATTTAAAATATGAGAAACTCAGACAATCATAAATCAGACATTCAGGATTTTTCTTTACCAGTAAGTCATATGTAACCACTGAATTCATTATGATTTGCATCTTAGCTGTCTGTGGTCCATAAATGCTACCATAGATAAGTTGGAGAACATTGACAATGTGAACATGCTTTGCATCTGAGTTGATGTCTTTCTTACATAATTTTCTAAAACACTTTGGTTGTTCTCTATATTAGGCTGCATACTTTTTTTCAGTTTTGTTGTTTGGTTATACTTACTGTACACTATTTCACCTGTACTGAATACTAGCTGCCACCTATATTTCTGTAATGGTGCAAATTGATGTTTTAGTTATGACTGCATTAGTAATTGTAAGTCACCAGGAATTACAGCTATGAGGGAAAAGGAAAAGGAATCATCTTATAAGCCATATGGACAGGACAACACTTTCAAAGACCGAAAGATCAAGTTAAAGAGCACCTAAGAATGTTCGCCTAGTTGCATACCTTGAATGGCTAAATGGTTGCATACATCACTGGAGAAAATATATATTGGCTCGCTGAATGAAATAGATAATGGGTTACTAAAGCTTATGTTTGGAGTCCATGTCTTCAATATCTCGGTAAACTCATTTGTGTGTCTTCATTATTTCAGACATTTCCTGTTCCTTCATGGATACGGTACCAAAACCATGCAAAAATTCTCAGACATATTACCAAAACTCAGAAGAAGAGACTTTATTTCAGTTTACCGTGACTCCCAATATGCCTGCTAATACATTATTTATTTAGATCCCACGATCATGCAATAAAAGTAGGTTTGTGTATAAATGTACTATATGTAATATATGTTCTTATTCTTGTTCCTCTTATTTTTGGCTAGGATACAGGAAAAATGTAAGTGTCTGAAAAATATTTAGTCCTGAGCTAAATATTTGGATCTATACAATGGCATACAAAAATCTTTACACTCACTGATAAGAATTCTATTTGATAATTTATTCTATTGCAATCTTTTGGCTGAAATAAATGTCATTGCTGCAGTATGTAATCTCTTTGTACATGGAATAAAAAAGCTAACTATTCTCTATTGCATGCTATCCAATCACTTAACTGCAATAAATGGGTCTTAAAATGCCAGTTTCCAATATCAAGATGGTCAGTTTGATTTAGCAAGGTATTATTAATTTTTTAATGAATATTTCATATGTGTAAAGTATGTGTGTGTGTGTATATATATATATATATATATATGAAACACATATATCTATATATCACATCTGAAACATGAAACATATACACACACACACACATTTAGTAGATAGATAGATAGATAGATAGATAGATAGATAGATAGATAGATAGATAGATAGATAGATAGATAGATAGATA
>JANHFL010005567.1:237026-251235 GCA_032468155.1 Oxyrhabdium leporinum
CTGACTTTTCAGATTCAGGTTTTTCCCAGATGTGCCAACATGGTTTCTTCAATAAACTCTGATTTGGATTAATTACTTTCTGAGTGCTGAATGGTTTGTTGAAACTTCGATGGAATCCTGACACCAGTCCCAGTTGTGCTCATAAATCTTCCATGTCCTTATCCCCTTAAATATGGGCTACTATAATGTACTCTACATGGGACTCACTTTCAAGACCATCTAAAAACTACAAATAGGCAAAATATAGCAGCCCACATGTTAACCAAGGCAATTCAGTATTGTCAGGCAACACCAACATTGTGGGAATCAAAATAAATAAAGCAGCATGTGTGTACGTGTGTGCGTGTGCGTGTGCGTGCATGTGCGTGTGTGCGTGTGCGTGTGTGCATGTTTAAGTAAATAAATCAAATAAATCAAATTCATACTTTGAAATAGTTTGGAAAAGTCAACCCTTAGATATCATAAACGTTACAGATTGTATAACTAAAAAGGATGCTTGGACATCAAAAAGCTTTGTCTGGCCAAAAAATTTATATTCAGACAACTAAATCTTTTCATGGTTCTTTCATAAGTAAGAAACCTGTCCTGAATTTTATGTTTTCATATTTTATATGAAAACCATATTTTATATGAAAACCATATAAAATAAAAATGCATTAGCCGGTGGTGGAATCTAAATTTTATCACCACCGGTTCTATGGGTGTGGCTTGGTAGATGTGGCTTGGTGGGGGGGATCATGTGACTGAGTGGGTGTGGCCAACTTGACATCACTCATGACAAGGTGGGATGGCACTGGGCAGGCTTCTGAGCATGCGCTTGGCTTAAGCCGCACGGCAAAGCTTCCATGCATGCATGCGGCTGAAGCCGCTCAGCGAGGCTCGACCGAGCACACTTTTGGGACCTGCTCTGCTCCATCTCTACTCTCTGGGGCAGGGGCTGCTTCTCTCTGCATCGCTGCTGCTCTTGCTGGAGAGCATCTTGTACAATTTAGCAGCTGTGAGCCGCCACTTTCCTCTTAGTCTCATCCGGAAAGCGCTGCAGCACAGAGAAGCATCAGCAATGTTGAATGCTGTTTCTCTCAACCACAGCACTTTCTGGATGGGACTTAAGAGGACCCAAAGCGGTGTCTGACAGCTGCTAAATTGCACAAGACGTTCTCCCAGCAAGAGCAGCAGTGGAAAGAAGCAGCTGCCGACCCGGAGACCACGTGGAGCATCTCTGTAAGTGACTGATGCTCAGCAAAGGATAGAAGAAGCAGCTGCAAAATCTCTGCAGCATTTTCCAGATGGATCTTCTTAAAAGTAAGAAGAACCATCCAGTCCATTCTTCCTGTACCCAAGCCACCCTCACTCCCACAGCCCTTCAGCCTAGCGTGGCAGGCCACAGGGTGAATAAATTGCTTCCACCCAGGGGGCTGTAGTTTGAGGCCAGAGTGGGCGGTGGCATGCAGGCAGTGGCTCCGGGTGGAACAAGGCCAGAGCCAGGGAATGACACATTCCCTGACCCAGCCTAGGTGAAGGGCAATTGGGCAGAGGCTCTGGAGCAAGACTGGAGCCGGTGAATGATGCTTCCCCTGACCCGACCTAGGTGAAGGGCGATCAGGCAGAGGCTCCAGAGCAAGGCAGGAGACAGGGAATGGCATGTCCCCCGGCTCTGACCCGAGGCAAAGGGAAGTGGGCAGCATGCTTACCTTTGGTGAGCAGAGAGGGCGAGGCGCAGAGCGGAGGCGAGGCACAGAGATTAGCTGGGCCGCATGGCGAAGGCAAGATATATAGGGTGTGTGGGGCAAGCGAGAGGGCATGGTGAGCGGCAAGCTGGTGAGCAAGTGGGTGGGGATGGGGCCAGCCAGAGGTGGTATTTGCCGGTTCTCCGAACTACTGAAAATTTTAGACATCGGTACGCCCGAACCGGTCCAAACTGGCTAGATTTCACCTCTGGTATTAGTTGTGTATAAAGTGGTGTCCATTAGTATCTATAAAAATTCATCTTTGCAGAAAGATACAGATTAAATTCCCAAAAGCAAGGTGTACTTCATAACATTTTAAAACGATTTATTGGAAAATAAATCATGAAGCTGAATATTTATGCAGTATAAGTACTTAAAACAGAATCCTAGATCATTTTACACTGCACACAAAAGTCTTGGTTCTTCATTGCAGTTTTATTCCACCTCTGCATATTTTCTTGCTCCATTTTTCTTCTTAGTTCCATTACATTATAAATTAATTTTCTGAAAAGCTTATTCTTACATATGCAAACCTTGAAGTGAGAAGATTTGGGTTTTTTTGCAAAGAGATTTAATAAAAAGGGCTAGATTTCTGCTGAAACTCTTGAATAGCTTAGTGTTTCTTACGTCATGGAATGGTTTTAAATCATAAAGGATATTTGAAAGAGATTAATTATCCACTCTAATAATAATTTGTTAATACTACCTGTTTTTTATCTATTTTCTGCCCCTACCACACCCACTCACCCAATATGATACGGTTCTTGCTGTGGCTGGATGATTTGTACAGAGGGATATAAAATAGCTTCATTTTTCTTTAAGCCTTTTCTAGGGCCTGCTGAATCTCTGTGGTAAACTCTGCCCCAGTTTCTCACAAGATGAAATCTGTGATAGTCAAGTTACAGCTCATATGTAAATCATTTTACATCTTTGATGTGATTCCCTAGCAAAAGCAGCAAGAAGTGAAGAATATAAATAGTTTCCTAGGTTTCTTTTGTGCTCAAATGTAATCCCGAACAAAAGACTTCCCAAACCAATTTTGAACAATTCAGGACTCCCTTCTTAATTGTTTTATAGAGTATCCTTTAAAAGACACCTGAGAATAAGATGTCAGGTCAATTTTACTCTGTTTCTGCAGAACTTAATTTCAGCTTTATTTCTCTTATCTTAATCACCTTGGAATGTTATCGCCCAGTTTTCTAAATCTCTTTTTTGTGTGTTCCCATTTTTTCTCAAGCATTTACATATCAGAAATAGCCCAGTCAAAATTGATTTCCACATCAGACACCTAGTGTGGCTGTTTAAGTAATCAGCCAGGGACAAATCAAATCAATATGTGTTGGTTTTCATGCAAAGATTCATCATAATACAATTTGAAAAGGAAACAACAACTCACATTGTTTTCTATCCAAAGTGGCATCTATATATCAGAAATTGGATTTATTAACTTTTAAAGGAGGGAACATAATTCTTACTGTCTCAATATGCATAAATTAATAGCAGATCAATAGGAACAGAGAACTTGGTTTAAAAAACTGAAAAAAACCCTAAGGAATTTTGGTATAAAACCTTAGAGAAGTGACTAATAATGGAAGCATTTATTAAGGAATAAAGCAATTTTTCAAGAAATAAACAAATGTGCTCGGAGTCAATTTTACTTAAAGTTCTGTTTTAACAATGCTATCATTTTCATAAAATGTTTCTTTGTAGTTCTTGCAGGTTATTTCTTTTCTTATTTCAAAATCTACCTTGGTATATTACTTATCTAACTACTAATGAAAACTGATTCTGATTAGATTTGGCCAACTAATTTAGCTGGGGTTATTATCTGTAAAAATATTATTGAAAACAAAACAAAAGGTTTCGTTATTAGGATCTGAATATTCAACGTCAGTCGATTATGGAAACATTTCATTTTCCTACCATAAATAAATATATACAAACATACATAAATAGTGGTAGCCTCAATTTACAACCATTTGTTTAGTGGCCATTCAATGTTGCAGCAGCAGTGAAAAAGTGACTTACAACCAGTCCTCACATTTACAATCCTCACAGCATTCCCATAGTCACATGATCACAATTTGGATGATTGTCAACCATCATGTATTTATGATGGTTGCAGCCTTCAAGGGTCATGTGATTGACATTTTCAACCCTCATAGCCAGCTTTTGACAAGCAAAGTAAACGGGGAAAGATGGATTTCCTTAACGACCACATGATTCACTTAACAGTTGCAGTGATTCACTTAACAACCATGGCAAAAAGGTTGTAAAATTGGGTGTGATTCAGTTAGCAACTATTTTGCTTAGCAATGAAAATGCTAGTTTTGGTCATAAATCAAAGACTACTTATAATTAAGTTCTCAGAACTGACGTAATGAACTTTAGTTTGTCATAGCAATTGTCAACTGTGAAGCTGACCTGACCGCAGCCACTGTGATGCTTCAGTGTTGCCACACTGGAGCTGGGGGATAGGGAGGGGAGAATAGAGATAGCTGGCGTTTTGTAGCCAAAATAAAGTAATTTCCCTTGGGAACCAAGGACGTTCTAGCACCTGGCCAGGGAGAGGAGCAGCGATGTTACTAGGCGACCAAACGGCACCTTGATTGGACCATGTGACTGATTGTTTGGGTAAGGGAAAAAAGTTTATTTTTAATTAGGTGAAAACTGTGGCAACCTTCAGAGTTGGTTTTCACCAGAACTGTGCTAATATGATATATCCAATAAAACTATTCTTTGAGGAATCTACCTGCCTTGGAGTTTTGTTTGCTATGGGTGTATTACTTGGAACCCTGACAGCCATGATATCTTAACTTCTTTCTGTTAAAGAAGTCCCTGCTCAACAGTTTGAATGTTATACTAATTAATAAAGGCCAGCAGATCCTTTTTTGATATAGCTTGCTTGTTTGTATTAGAGTGCATAACACAATCTATGGACTGTTACAATGCAATTGGCTGCCTTTACATATCCTTAAGTACATCACGATATGCCTCTTGAGTGGATATATATTTATATTCTGTTTACATGAAAATTAAAATAAGACTACAATTTCCTCAGCAATGGCATTATCCCAGAATTCTTGCTTGACCTTTAGAAAAACTTTAAAACCTAAACTATTGAAAATGGCAGTTATTTACAATCTGCTATTGGTGTACCTATTCATATTATTTCATTTATTTGTTTGTCAAATTTCTACACTATTCACCTCATCTTAGTGACTCTCAGCAGTTTTCAAATAAAACTATAAACAGAAATTTTGCAAACACTTTGATAATTTTAAGGATTAATATTTTTACATTAGTCTACTTTTCTGTTAAAATTATTTTAGTTTTTTAGTGTACACTTTCATTACTATATGGAATAAGGGGGCATAGAAATAATATTTATTTATTTATTCATTCATTCATTTATTTATTTACTTTATTATGGACCCACTCCAGTGAACTCCAGGTGGTATGCTAAGCTAGACTAGACTATATTAGAGTAGACTAGACCAGACTAAACTAAACACACCGAGAAACATTATATCAATAGACAGCATAGACTAAAATACTCTGCTAAAAAAAATCATAAAACAAAACGGATCATTGAACAATGACAAACATCAAATCCAGGCCTTGGGATATTGAGCAGTAAATAATAAATAATAATAAACAATTTTAATTGCCCAGCAGTATTGGCAAGTTTTAAATCTTAAGCAAAATTAGAAACTTACTTAGTTTTTTATTACAAATTCTTTGTAAGCTTCTAACTCTTAATCAAATAACAACCTACTTATGGTAGGTTGTCATTTGCTTAAGCACTGTATTGCAAGAATAGAGAAACCTATTTCAACATATGAAACTGTATTCAACTTTGTCTTAGAATTTGTAGCTTACTAGTGAATATTCTTGGGGGAAACAATTTTTTTGTTGTTGTTTTGGAAAGAAACTTTAAAAATGAAAGCCAGAATAGCAATATTTCATTGAAAGAAGTAAGTAAGAAGTGCTTCCTGGATTGTCTATGTTTTCTTTTGTACAACTCAATATCTTTGATACGAACTCTGGGGACCCTCCTTCTATGATTACAGGAAAGCAGAGAAAGCAATCAAAAAGATGATCTCTCTATCCAGATGTAGGCTCTACTGTGGAAATGCTCTGGCTTATTTTATTCCTGCTTTGACATGAAGCATCACAAAAGACCTGGGAGAGAGTTTTTCAAATAGTATGACTATGTTGCCAATAATTTCTGTGTTTCCCAGTGACAAATTGCTTCTTAGGTATTTACTTTTGGAGTGAACTGAAAGTTTTTTGGTCATTTTTCATAGCTGGCCAATCAACATATCCTATTAGGGTTGAGATTAATTCATTTTCAACTTTTCAGGGAGGACATATCAATTTACTTGTACTAAGTACATGGGATCTGGCTATTCCTGTCTTATTAGGAGGAGGAAGGAATAACCTTTATTTCTAATTTCTTTTAATACAACTCTCCTCATTCCTTCTTGCAGAGATTTCTGTCTTTGGATTCATGGTAGGATTTTTGGAGGGTATCTCTGGATTGGTTTTGATAATGCTTTCTTTACCTACCCCTTATTAATTTCCTATATGTTGTCTATTCAAAGGATTTGGCTTTTAATAAAAAATTGGAAAGAGATGCAACCATTCTTACTATTTAGTTTACAAATGATACCATGATAATAGATGCTGTCTACTGCTCATTGCCAGATGTCTTAAAGAAATGGGTCAAAAGCCACCTTTGAACCCCAGGGAATGATGCTTGGCAAGAAAAAATAAACTATCCTTCAACTCCCTTCAAGCAAGAAACAAGAGGAATGATCTGGTTACCTATCAGACTTTTAAAGTAGAAAGAACTAGCAAATACAGGTAGTCATCGACTTACAACAGTTCACTTAGTGAACTTTCAAAGTTACAACGGCACTGGAAAAAGTGACTTATGAACATTTTCACACTTATAACCATTGCAGCATCCCCATGGTCACATGATTTACATTTGGATAGCAGTAGCAATAGCACTTAGAGCAATATACCGCTTCACAGTGCTTTACAGAGTCAGCATATTGCCTACAACAATCTGGGTCCTCATTTTAACAACGTCGAAAGGATGGAAGGCTAAGTCAACCTTGAACCTGGTGAGATTCGAACTGCCAGATTGCAGGCAGCTGGCAGGCAGCAGAGCCTGCAGTACTGCATTCTAACCACTGTGCCACCACGGCTCTTGATGCTTGACAACTGACTCACATTTATGACGGTTACAGTGTCCCGGGGTCCCGTGATCCCCCTTTGCAATCTGCTGACAAGTAAAGTCAATGGGAAAGCCAGATTCATTTAACAACCATGTTATTAATTGAACCACTTTAGTGATTCACTTAACAAATGTGGCAAGAAAAGTCATAAAAAGGAGCAAAACCCACTTAACAAATTTCTCACTTAGCAACATAAACTTTGGGCTCAGTTGTGGTCATAAGTTGAGGACTACCTGTAAAGTCATGTTAGGAGAAGTAAAGCCTTCCAGTATGAGAGCAAAATACTTTTGCAGGAGACAATCTGTCTTCCATTGCAAAAAGACTTTAAGACCGCACTGTAGGTTTCTCTTTATCAGGAACATAGAATAACAGGGTTGGAAGGGTCCAGCAGGAGAAGCTGTGATGACAGAAGGCACTCTTGCTTAATGGAAAGAACTAGCGGGTTCACATGTTTGACCAACAGCATTCCCTGACGTTATTAAAGGTTATCTTTAGCTCAAGAGAAGGTAGTTGCAGCAATTTCATTGTCATCTGCATTTTGAAATAAGCACAGAAACTCTGGCTAAAGCGGCTGCTGAAAGGAAAACAAAAAGAGGAATCCAGGCATAACAGCTGTCTCGCCAAAGGCATTTGGACCTAGCAAATATGTTGGGAGAGTGACAGACACACCCATCAGCCTAAGTCATTATGTACAACATATGGTAGGATGTTGTTTCTGTTGTCATGCTGAGACTGAATATTTTTCACCATAGGCTTAACTAAATTAAGACCGAGAGTCAGTGCGTTGATGTGTTATGGTAATCATGAGACATGGAACTGCATACATTACACTCCACGAAGAGATAGATTTTGAAATCTAAATAAGATGAGGATCCTCATTATCTGGCTTGAGTGAGAGGCCTGCTTTAAACTGAGTTCATTGCTTTCATCAGAGTATTCCAAGGCAATTGGATCGAGGTAGTTTAGGATTTACAAGTGCCACGATCGTAATGAGGTTATCCCAACTTGTATTTGGCCCACCATCTGTAATTGATTTCCTTCTTGCGCAGCGCATAAAGATAAAGGTCTTAAGGTAAGGAAATATACAACCTGTCCCTTGTCATGGTCTGATTATTTTCTGCTGAAAGGCTATTTGGTTTAGCAGAAATGAAAAATTATCATTATACGAATAATCCACTCCCAAACTTCTGAATGATTTCCCAAGAGCTACAGTTTTTCTAGTTTTTGTACAACTGATGCTATGCCTGAATCTCATGGAATAGTCATTTTGTGTAATATAGAACAACTTGGAGAATTGGCCAAGTTCTGGGAAATGACTAATGGTAAGTGGAAGAACAAGCAGTATGGAACTGAATGCAGTATTTACTATTCCAGGGTCATCTGAGTAGTCCTTGCCTCCTCTATGTAAAGGTTAGAGAGTTTTAATAAGGCAGGGAAAATTTATGGTGGCTTTGTCTATGGGCTACTATGTTTGCCTGGCACATACAATATTGTTAATTCAACAGTATTTTTTTTTTTTAAATAAATCCTCCTAAGCCTTTTAAAGGTATTATGAATAAAAATCCTTAACTGCATGTAGTTCATATTAACAAATATTTTTTTTCAATTTAACATTAAAGTCCATCAAAATAAGTCCCATGATTTGGGCATTTTTAAAATTTATTTTTATCCTTCCTTTATTATTTTTACAAATAACTCAAGGCAGAAAATATATCCAACATATCTTCCTCCTATTTTTCTCACAACCACCACCTGTGAAGTGGGTTGGGCTGAGAGAGAGATTGACTGGCTTAAAGTCACCTAGCTGCCTTTCATGGCTAAAGAAGGACTTGAACTCATGGTCTCTGACTTTCTAGCCTGGGATCTTAATCACTAGACCAAACTGAATCTAAAGAACTTTAAAGTCATGTTCATTGGATTTTTAAACATATTTTAATCATTGTATAATTCTTATGATGTCTGGAAGCATTGTTCTATAAGGTCTGTTTTGGATCTGGATCTGTTTTGCCTCTTCAAAAAGAAAGCATATAATTTGACACAAAGTCAGTGTAGTGGCAAATGAATATATCTTACTTTCAATTCCGAACTCCATATTCTAATAGTTGTATATATTTAAAGAGCTTCTGTCCTAGTGGATAAATTCTATGACAATTTTCAATATATATGGAATGTCAGAAGAGGTGTAGAATGAAGGAACAAGGGAGGAAAACTTATCCCCTGCAGTAATTTCTGATATTATAAAGATATATAATATCAGAAATCAATGCAGGAGATAAGTCTTCCTCCCTTGTCCCTTCATTCTACACTTCTTCTGGCATTCTGCTTTGGCATCTCAATCATGGCTTACATTAACTGAGGAACTCAGGCATAATATCCATTAACCAATTGAAATAATGAGCTTGCATATTTATTATCATCATTATTTCTATTATATGTATTCATATTTCACATTTCATTGCCATTTATTTCAGTTGTCACATCCTGAGGTTGGCATAAACAAATACCATGCAATGTAAGAATGGGAATCCAGGACATTAGGAAGTAATGATTCCCCATTTAGTTATGAAGAAATGGTGCCAAAGTTGATGTCACGGCAGCAAAGTTAACCTCTGCCACCTGTGTGTTTAGACAAGTGAATGCCTTTCTTAACGAGGTAGTATGATTTATGATGGGCTGATTTGCCTTCATAATAAATTTATTAAGTGATCATCTCCTCCCTTCCATCTCTAAATCTGTAACTCATATCACAGTAATTGGTGTTTAATCCTCTACCAGCAAGCCATCAAATGACTTCAAAACAATATAGATGTTCTTTGTCATTTCATTAAAAAATGCAGAGTAGGCAGTAGAAAAGGAAAGTGAAAGATAAAAGTGCTTCTGGAGACAAAGACCATCACTGAAAACCAAATGGCAAAAAAAGTGCATGATGATATTTAACAAGGCTAATAGAAATAATAGAGGACATTTGCACATATGGAGAATAAAATATATAACATTGTGACATGTAGGATTGTAAAAAAGAAAAGAAAAGAGAATGTCAAGATATGAGGATTAGAATTATTTAATTTAAAAAATCTACCATTGCAGTAAATGTGTCTAATTTTTACTATTTACGTAGTTATCATAATGAATTTTACCTGGCTGGTTTACATAATAGGTTTTTCTCTCTTTTTTTTTTCTGGCAAAGGAACTGATTGTGTGTGTGTGGGGGGGGGGTGGTTTAAATAGTTGCATGGAGTTTCTTCCAGCAAGAAATCCAATTGAAAGACAAACAGCATCTGTTGGATTTCTGCCCCTTGTGATCTTTTATCTCCTGGAAGAAAGCATCAGTTGGAGAATGATTAAGTCAGGATGTGTAATTGGCCCGTTTTTCTACACTTCTTGGATTCTATGTACATACTTGGGGTGGCAAAAATAGAGCTGCCAATCAGTCCGAATCCTGGGAAAAACATTTCTAATAAAATTTGTAGACAGTATTTCAACAATCATGCTTTTTGTACTTAGCCTGTATACAATCTACTTTCTACCAGGGGAATTTTTCTATAACTTTGTCTTGTGTGCCAATTGCATGCCCCCTGTGCCCTTTCAGATTGTCCTATTTGCAATTCAAAGCTCTATTTCATGCAGAGTTACAGCTAAGTCCAACTTTATCACGTTTCCTTTTTTTCTCTTGCAGTCTCTTTGAAAGCAATGACTAGAAGTTGTGTTTTCTACTAAATTCCCACCATGTTATGACCCAGGTCGCCTAGGCGGAGGCAGGCTTTGATAGAGTCCTTGATTGCTCTGCTTATTCCACAACAAACAGCCCTCCTATTGTCTAGTTCATGGGCGTCAAGCTCGATTGTGTCACATAACATCATGTGACATGTCATGACATCTTTTGCTTTTGCAGAACCGGGGTAGCGTGGCCTATGAGTGATGCATCCGGCCGCCAGTATGACCCTCCCGCCCTGGCCCTAATTATCACATTACAAGGAAGACAAACAAATTTACTCATTTACTCATTTCTTCCCATCACAAATCGGATTTCCAGGTGCATTTTTCTGCCGTAGAAATGAAGTATCCCCCCCCCTTCTTATGTCATCTCAAGTGCTCTTGTCCACTGTTGCTGAAGTACTTTAATTCCTTATAAGATAAAACCAGCATTCTCTCCTTCACAGAGAAAGGAATACTCTCCTCTCAGCTGGAGCTATAATTGATCCTGATCTAAGAGTTTCTAAGACAGCATCATTACCATTACAATTAAAATAGCATAGTGGCAAAGAATTTTTGCCTGGTGTGTAAAAGGTTGTGGATGTTTTAAAACTACTTTCTCCCCCACCCCCACCCCCTTTTCTTTCAACTAATTAAATAGCTAGCTTTCCCTAGCTAGCTGAGAGTTTTTAGATAACAACAACAACAACAGTAACAACTGCTGCTACTACTTCTGCAGGATTCCAGCTTTCCGTCGGTTTAATGCCCAAGGCATTAAAACCATAGCACTCAGTTCCAAGCGTTTCATCGTTTCTCCAGTCACTTGAGGAAAAATGATGAAGTACTGAGATCCTGCACTTACTTGATTTTTAAATAGCTCTCAGCTAGCTAGGGAAGGTCAACTGGGTAGCTGAAGACATTTTTTTTTTTTTAAAAAAAGGGTTTTAAAACATTCTGATAAGCTTTTCACTAACAACCTCTCATGCAAGAGCCAAAGTATTCCTATTTTAGCACAACTACAGGATGTTCTCAAACTAAAGTCCTCACTTAATGACCGTTCAAGGTTGTGACAGCCTTGGAAAAGGTACTTTACTGTCTGTAAAGCACTTCCAATTGTCAAAAAATGTGTTCCACCTCTCACCCTCTGCAGTCATATGGCTGCATTTTAACCAGTTGGCAACTGGCTCACATATATGTCTGAATATAGCAACTTGCAGTCATGTATGGTAACTATAATTTGTGATGGTTTTTGCTGTATTCTAGCAGAAAACAGCAAGAAACGCCAATTGGATATTGTGGATTTGCTTAATGAGCACATGGTTGATTCACTTAACTATGTGGCTCACTTAAAGACCACAATGGCCCACTTTATAACCATTGTAAAAACAGTCATCAAATTGAGCCAGGTCACATGGTGATCTGCTTAAGAACCACCCCAACGTATGACAAATCAAAGTCCGATTGTGAACTTAAATCGAGGACTAAAGACACAGTGAAGAATTTATTAGAGTGCAAAAGGGTTGGCAAGAAAGAATTTTTTAAATTTTGTTTTAAAGGTGACTTTTGTTCGTGCCAGGCTAAATCAGCAATTTGATGTTTTCAGTTAAATGAAGTTAAATTTATTTCCACAAACTCAAAACATCAAACACAAATATAGACACAACGCACATAAAAGTATACATCTCCAGGGAGACTGACAGCAGGAAGTACAATGATTGCCCATTGTTTTCCTGGAAGAGAAAGTGGATTAACGCTGCAGGAGAATTGTCCAATAGGAGGACATGGTAACCTGAAATTTGGACTGAATACCTCCAAGCTGAAAAGGTTTTCTTAAAATAGTTTAGATTTAAACTTCCTTGAACACAGGATAGGAGCACTTTAAATAATATATTTGGATATGCTATAAGTGCCAGAAACCATCTATAGTCAAACCACAAGTCACAATGACAAGCGGAATAGCTTTATATATATAAAATAAATTCTTAAAGAAGAATAAGGAAAATCTCACTGTTCTACTTTGTTTTGCACGTACCAAATCTAGACTTCCTTGGGACCATGACAATCCAGCTGTTCCAGGAATGGTCCGTTGGTTTTCCATAAGTTAACTTTCTGAATGAAAAGCAGAATAGGAATTAATTGGATTGTCGTGATCCAGAGGAGATGTTAAATATTTCTGTCAGGGTAATGATAATTTAACAGCTGAGGTTTAACAGTAAGGTTGTAATGTAGTACTGTAATGTTATAATGCTGATGCAACAGTAGCAATGAGTCAGCAGGGTTATTGGACTGCTACCACTTTAAGAGGTATATAAAACAGACCTTGTTTGGGGGGGGGTGTCTCTTTCTTCTCTCTCTCAGTGTGTGCTTCCCATGGCTGTTACTAATTGCTCCTGTATTCAAGGCCTGTATAAAAGTACCTGTATGTATATATGCCTTTGCGGGATAAAAACCACTATATGTAAATACAAACCTGTGTGCTTTATTTGCTCCTGAGTTGTCTCACATAGTCACATTGTGTGCACTCTGACACTTATTTCATTCTTTGACAAAATGACTAAATTAGTGGACCAGCAAAATGCTGTGGACATAGTATATTTGGTTATCAGTAAGGCATTTGACAAAATAAAGCACAATCTATTTCTTGGTAAGCTAGAAAAATGTGGGATAGACCAGATGGATTTGTAACTGGCAGAAAAACCATACTCAACATGTAGTTCTTAATGGAACTACATGGAGGAAAATAAGCAATGGGGTACCCCAAAGTTTTGTTTTAGGCTGAGACTCCTCAATATCTTCACAAACTATTTTGAATAGGGAATAGAAGGAGAACATATTAAATTTGCAGACCACACCAAGCTGACAGAAATAGCCAGTACTCCAGAAGTTAGGCTTAAGATCCAGATGGATTTTGACATATTTGAACATTGGGCCCTTTCTAACTAAATGAAATTCAATGTAGAGAAAGTTTTATACTTAGGCAAGAAAAACCAAACATATCTTATTATGAAGTGTTACTCATTTATTTAAGTCAGGAGTATGGCCTTGTGGGTGCTCCATCACTGGGGGTTTTCAAGAAAAGATAGAACGACCATTTGTTCAGGATGATAGAAGGACTCCTGCCTTTGGCAGAGGGTTGGACTAGGAGACTTCAAAGGTTCCTTCCAACCCTCTGATGTCATCTACAGATTAGGTGAAATGTGGCTCAATAGCAGTAACTGTGGGAGAGATCTTGGAGTCCTAGTGGACAAATACTTAAATACGAGCAAGTTTTCTTTTCTTACGGAAGTTGAAACATTTTAAACTGTTGCCATAAAGGAGCAGCCCAGTCCAAGAAATGGAAAAAGTGCCCAACATATATTTTCCTTTGGGAGTTGTGCACTTATTCCATTTCTTGGAGCTGTCTGGATAGCAATAAAAAACTCAAATCTCTCATTCTTTGCTGCCTTCTACTGGTTGTTTGGATTTTTTTTTTTTATTGAAAAAAGTTTTATACATTTTCATTTTTAACCCCAACCCCCTTCCCATCCTCCCCTCCAGTAC
>JANHFL010005567.1:266543-276981 GCA_032468155.1 Oxyrhabdium leporinum
AGTGGGATTTGAACCGCTAGATTGAATCAGCAGAAGTGGCCTGCAGTTCAACACTCTAACCACTGCGCCACCTATGGCCTCTAATACAAAGGCATTTGATAGGCTGGTGACATAAAAGGATGTGGATAAATTCAACAGGCTACATCATACCATCTGTGTTGCCTGACTAATTGTAATGGCTTTAGGATGGAGAAAGAAGTCCTGGACATGCTTGCCAAAACTCCAATGAGATATTTAAATTTTAGGGGGGAAATAGTTCTCCCGAGTCCAGCAGCTTTTCGATTCACAGTACTTTTCATCCAAATTTCATCCAAACTTTCAGGAGCAAACGTTTTCTTATAGACCTATATAGTTATCCTTCACTGGGATACAGAATGGGTGCAAAAGTCAAGAAAAACAGATAGGTCATTGCATGGAAAGATTTAGCATCAGGATTGTTACTCAAATAATAGTAGCAGAGGAACTTCCTCCCAAGATCAGTTCCACAACTGAATTGTGGAAGACTGATGGAGAGGTGTTTGGAAGATGTGAGTAGATGGATTGGTCTGAATATACTTGAAGTCTTAGCTCAAGGAGATGCTCCAGAATGACAGTTTAGGAATCTTTATTTATTGCAAGGAAAGGCAAGGATTTATCAGCTAGAGATGCTTCATAAAATGCAAGTTAATAGAAATCATCTTGCTTAAGAGCTAAGGGAATCTTTAAAGAAGTTGATTAAAAAAATAATGTTAAAAGAATCTCTTTGCAACCCATGTTAAGATATATAATGGCTAATTTAATTATTGGTGTAAATGCTAAAGTAAACTGTGCTATTTTATAACTCCCTGACATTCCACCCAATCACATTACCCCATACATATGTCATAAAGAAATAGAGAGGGAAAATTCAAAGCAAGAAGACGATGAAGGTATACAACAGCATGTTCAATTCTATGTTCTTCATTCTTGCTGATATTTTTGAGCTGGAATTTTAAACTGTTGCATGCTTCTGTGCAAACAAGTCATTCCTGTTTATTATAAATGTTAAGATTTGATAGGATTCTGTAGCCCTCTTAGTATATCGAGAAGTATTCTTAGCAGGTTCAGAACAAGTAGCCTTAAACTACAGGTTGTTTCCACTCTTCGTAATATACAAAACAGAGTATTGTATATTACATGAGTTCAGTGACTTTTTCAGAATAATATACTGTAATAAGTCCTTAGAAGCTAACATGTGGTAGCTGATATTTCAGAAATTAAAAAGATCAAATATATGAAAACAATGGCAAAAATTTAAACTTTTTGTGCCTTGCTACCCATGAAAGGGGTATAAAAAAACCCAAACATTTTAATTATGTTCTTGAGTTTTTAAAATAGTTTCTGTAATGTTAAATTAGTTCTGAACAATTCAAAGTACTGAAATTGTAGCCAAATTCTTAAGGACCACTTGCTTCCAAATGAATTTACCACTTCAACTATGCTGTTATGGTAACATTAGGTATTCGTTTGTGTTGACATTCTATATGTATCTCCTTAACACAAAGTGCAGTACCAAGTCTATGGAACTTCATCCTTAATGAAGTTCATCTATTTCTATACATGTTTTTCTTCAGAGACTCTTGGAATTACTGATTAGCAATTATCTGATGCTCTTTTTAAATATTTCTACCACACCAGGTTTGGGAGGGTTTTTTTCCTCCAACTTCAAATAATGAAATATAATATGTGATAGAGTCTGTGGCAAGATGTTACCTAATTCTTATAGCATGTACCAGAATTATTTCACCTCTAGAGGAAGGAAACATCCTGAATTGTAAATTTCTAGAAACTTATATAACTTCCAATGCATGTTACTGTTTTATTAACTTGTTTTACAACATCAATGCACTGACTAGTAAATAAGTCTGTACTTTTAATAACTGGGTGACTTTGGGCCAGTCACTCTCTGTCAGGCCAACTCATCACACACATTTGTTGTTGTGAAGAAAAAGGGAGGAATGGTATGTACGTGTTCACCAGCTTGAGTTATTTATACAAAAGGGAATAAAGGTGGGATATAAATGAATAAAATTACATTAAGATGCTTAATGTTCTCCTTTTCAAAATGCTGCTCCAGCTTGTAAATATTTTTGTTTGTTTTTGAGATTCCATTAAGACTAAGCAAGTACCTAAAATGGTGTCTTACCTCACACACGTACACACACCCAACATTCATGCACTATTATGGCTCCATATAGCAGCCATAGCACACTCCAGACAACCTATTTTGAGAAGATTATAGTGCTCTTCTCAGGTAGTTAAAAATCACTCAGCCTTTTGACCTTGTGTCCCCTAACAATCCCAAAGGCATAATCACCTGGAATGCACCACTTGTCATGTGTGTCTTTTTACTGAAATAAAAAGCAGCCATCCAGCAACCTGATCCACAGCATCAGGTTCATTTGGAGAATATTAGGATGGGAAAACAGCATGAGTTAATAAGATAAACTGTTAATTAATGTATTGTCTCTCAAGAGAGATAGGACACGTAAATAACATTAAGAATGATTAAGTGGCATAAGAGGAGAGAGAAGCGAATCAGGCTGGACTACAAGGCATTTCTCAGGTCATTGGTTTAAATATGGATATTTCATGCTAGGATAACGCTTATGTAAGAAAAGTAAATCTATGAATGTTAGATATCCATAGGCACCCAAGCTGAACATCAGAGCCAGTAGGATACCGGTTTGCCTTTGCTGAATAAAACTACGAAGCAACTAAATATTCCATCTATTCCTGATCTGCCCATACACTGATAATATAAGAGAATTTGCATGAAAAAGGATGGATTATAGATCATGATAAGACAAACCATGGGTGTCTTTCCAAGTAAGCTTTCTAGATTGTTGGGCTTTGTTGAGAATTCTGAGCTTTGCAATCTAGCATCAGTTTGGGGAAGATTGTTTTGTGATGCTTATACTATTGATGGACTGCCACTGAAGTCTGTAATAAAAGGTTCCACAGTAATGTTGTCACAGATCCAGAGTGATGTATTGGTTAATTTGCTGGACTAGAAAACCAAGCTCTAATCCCAACATGGACTCAGAAACTTATTGTGAGATCTTCGGACAGTCAATCTGTTTCTTAACCCAAACCAGCACCTGATTCTGCAACAAGCCAACTGATAAACAAAAGCTCATGTTACTATGTTTATTGATAGCTTTGCTGTAAGAACTCTGCAAGTGAAATGCAAAAAGAAATGGACCTTGCAACTATGAAGGAAAAACTCTTAGGGAAAAAAAAAGTTGCATCCCATCTTTATCCCAAGGATCATGACTGAAATCTCTATTACTTTTTAGAGATTAGTAAAAAATAAAATAAAAATCATCATCTTGTCCACATGGAATGATCTCACATAAATATTCATCTCCTTTTTTGTATGAACTCAGATATGCACAAGGAACAAATGATTATGAGATTTCTTTTAAGAAAAGATAATACGTTTTAATTTTTCAATCTTTTTTTCCCATCCTTTTCCATCCTTCTCTGCAAATACAAGCGCTAGAAATATTTCTTTAGACTCTTATTCTCTCCTTTTTAAATGAGATTCTCAGAATTCTCAAAGGTTCTTTGAGGCCATTTAATATGTCTTTGGCAGTTGCAAGTGCACTATTAACTTTTTAGAATCCTATAATATAACATTAAAATAGCATATCCTATTGCACATTATCAGGTTTTGGCACGCTGGAAGCCCATTGTTTATTTATTATTCAAGCCATTATCTCACACCACGACACCCTTTATATTTGCTCAAAAGTCACATTTTAGGAGCTGCTTTTACTTATATGATCACTTAAAGTAACAAATAACTTTCTCTTCGTAAAGGAATAAATAATAAGGACAGGAAAAATGACTGAAAGAAATGTATTTTATGTTACAATTTATTTATTTATTTAGTGCCTTTGAGTCAGTGTTGACTCCTGGTAACCGCCTGGACATGTTTATGAAATTTTATTGGCTAGATTTAGAGCGACTGACCCAAGATCACCCAGATGGCTTGATACCTAAGGTATAAATAGACCTTGTGGCCTTAACCATAACTGTGTCCTTATTTGTTCCATTAAGCTGCCTATGTTCATATTAAAAAATGAAGTGACTTTTGGAAACAGTGTTACATGTAGTCCTTGACTTACAATCACAACTGAACCCAAAATTTCTGTTGTTAAGTGACACATTTGTTAAGTGAGTTTTGCCCCATTTTATGACCTTTCTTGCCACAGTTGTTCAGTGAATCACTGCCGTTGATAAATTAGTAACCCAGTTGTTAAATGAATCTGGCTTCTCCGTTGACTTGGCTTGTGAGAAGGTTGAAAAAGATAATCCCATGATGTTGGGACACAGCAACAGTCATAAATATGAACCAGTTGCCAATCATCTGAATTTTGATCACATGATCATGGGGATGCTGCAAAGGTCGTAAGTGTGAAAGACTGTCATAATTCATGTTTTTCAGTGCCACTTTAACTTTGAACCATCACTGAATGAACTGTTATAAGTCAAGGACTACGTGTACATGTTTTTGTGATAGGTTCATCAAGGCTCATTATGAATTTTGATTTCATGAGAAAAGTGGTTTATCAATTCATATTAATCAGTATATGACATTCCATCCTATGGGCTCACTAGCATAATTCTAGACCGACTTTACTGAACCAAAATGGAACTTCTTCCATTTGCATTTTGTATTTTGATAGATATATTGGATTTATGCACTACTTATTGTTCTTTTGTTGAGCTGTGTATATGTATATATGCATTTGTAGTATATGCAGTATGTAGTCATACCTTATTTTGTTAGTTATTGGGGTGGGTGGGTTACAAAACAAGATTTTGTAGGCTAGAAATCTTAAGCAAGAGTAAGTAAAATAAGTATTGCAATATGTAATATTCTGTTCAATTGAGTTTTAAACATATTAAAATATTCTACATATTGAATTTTTGATGATTTCCTTGATAAACAACGGCCAAAGGAATTAAGCCATAACATCACAAAGGTTAACATCACAAATATAATTACATAGCTTGAATTAACTAGCTATTTGTTTCTATATTCTACCACCAGCATTTCAAAACAAGGGTCATAATATTGAAAAATGTAAAGAAAAAATAATAAAATAGTGTAGTTTCTGAATATACCACAAAGAAAATTAATGAAGGCACTAGTCATAGAGTTTTTCAACAAAAGATCATTGATGCCTTTAGTTTATAGATAAGGTCACTACAGAAACTTTTCTTTTGTATCAGAGCTACCCTTTCTGCATATTGTTGCAATCTGTACTGTTTGAAAGAATCTGACCTACTACAGAGATGTTCAGGGGCTGCATAGAAGAAAGAGAAAGAGACAGATAAAAAAGAAGAGACACACCCATCTGTTCCAATAGTTTTCAATATAAGTCACAGGAAAGCATCAATGCAGTGTAAAAGTTAGAACACTGCACTATGACTGGGAGATCTAAATTTAAATTTCCATTCAGCTGTGTAATTTATGTGGTATATTGGGTACTTCAGTCTGGTTTTTTTCACTCTAATCTACTCAACAAAGTGAATATAATGACAGCATAGGGAGAATGCTTTATACAGCATCTTGAACTCCTAAAGGAAATGCAACAAACAAAATGGGTTTTTTAATTTTATGTTCAAGTCAGTAATATTTTAAATTACTGAAATCAGACTGGATTATGTTCAGTACTTTGGGATATATAAAACAGTACTATTTTTTTGTATCATGCTTATACCAGCTAGATTTTCATCATGATTAAAGGTATCTCTTCTACTATGTCTCTAACTTTCATTGGACAGAAAATTTAATAACTGTGAGTACTGCATTAGTCAAGTTTATTTTATAACGTTAAAATTGCTAACATTTTCAACATTTTAAGGTCAAACTAGCTACTATGTTGACAATAGAATATTGACAGAGAGGCAAGGTGACATTTAACAGGGAGGAATGAAATAAATATTAGAAAATAGTTTACACATTTGAAGTGCTACATAAATGATTAATCAAAGTATGATAAAATACCTTATTTGTTATTCATGGTCTAATTTGACACTTAGGGCACAGATGTGTGTACTGAATGGATAGAGAGGATTTTGGAGAGAAAAGAATAAAGATATTCCTGTTCTATTTTCCTGAGTTATTGTTTTGAAAACCTGGCACTAGTTTGCAGCACAGGTGCAAAAATAGTTAATTGATCTAGATGAAATAGTAAACTCTACTTTGACTCAAACCAAAAATGAGAGGATGGGTAGAGAAAGGAACTCACAAAAGGTAAGAATAAGGAAGATACAAGGACTGAATACAGACACTAAAGAACAGTTGAAATCTCTTTAGTTTGGTCAGGCATCTGACCCAGTTTCCAATATGATTATGTAGAAAGTTCCATAATCTTGATTAATATGACCTTTGTTAATTTCATTTCTATCCCATTCCTTGGCCAAAACTCACTAAATGGCTTACAAAATGAAGCTTTGCAAGATGAAATATTTTCTTTTAGTATGTTGCTGTTTGTTGTTAGTCGCAAAGTTGTGTCCGACCCATCGTAACCCCATGGACAATGTTCCTCCAGGCCTTCCTGTCCTCTACATCTCCCAGAGTCCATTTAAGCTCACACAGATTGCTTCAGTGACTCCATCCAGCCACCACATTCTCTGTTGTCCCCTTCTTCTCTTGCCCTCAATTGTTCCCTGCTTTGGATACTTATTCTTTTTAGTATAGCATCCCCTTAAAATGTAAGATTTGAAAATTTTAGCCACATGGATACTGACAGGTAGAAGGAAATAACTTTGTTTGGAATTATGAAGAAGAGGTATCGAAGACCATCATTACAGAAGATAGGGTGTTGCTGTAAGCATATTGGGAGTGAAAACTGAAGAAGCAATGGGACTATGGTATATATTTCAAAGTTGCGCTACTACTTCTTGAGGTCATTCCTGGAAGTAGGGGGTGGCAAAGAAAATGTGGGATACTACATGCAGGAATTATATAAGAAGTTATATAATCTTACTTAAAAGGTATAAGATCTCCTGTCTTGAACAAAAGGTTGGACTAGAAGACCTCCAAGATCCCTCCCCACCTTATGATTCTATGTTTCTAAGAAGATTTGTTTTTCTATCGGTAGGTAGTGTATCAAATTTTCTCTCCTTCAATTTATGCTTACAACCTAGACCAGAACCAGGATTTCACTACTCCTAGTGAATAACTTACTTCACTGGCTCTGTCTTTAATCTTTTTGAAGAGTCTGAGTTTGGGAATGGGCTAGATACAAAATGAGCGTGTTAAGCTTTGTTGATGATCATGCCTATTTTCCCCCTTATCTTGCTCTTGAAATGTAAAAAGCTATGCCAGACATAATCAATAGCATTACCAGGAGTTGCTCTAGGAATTAAAAATTGGAGCTGGAAAGCTTACGTTGTCTGCCCTTTCCATAAAATAATGGAAAAAACAAACAAACATTGTTCCTCTTTGCTTCCTACTCTGAACATACATTTACAATGATGGCATATATTTTTTTACTCCAATGTTGTAGGCAATATTGATTCCCCCCAGTTCTGCTGTATTAAGTCACCCATCCGTTAGTCATCAGCATTTTCAGGGAAAAGCTCCTGTATCTTTGCTCAAAACATAAAATATAGCACTTCCATAGTTGGTAGTGCTGACAAAAATCTTTTCAGAGAATAATGTACAAAATATTCAAGAATCTCAGAGGATCAATATTATGCTTCACTTATTCTGTAAGATAAGGAGAGCTTTTGATACTTCAACTTTGTTAAATGATAAAATATTGATAGACATTACTAAGATCTTACGTAAATAAAAATATGCATTCAGGTGTTATGCACAGTCCTGCATTTGCACTCTCTGTGGAAGTGGAATGCTACACAGTACACATCTTTATTTCTGAGGATCAGAGAAAATGTGTTATGTCTCTGGAATGACCTGCATGAATGATACCATTAAGAAATGATGATATACTTCCATTAGCACATGGAGTTCTGGAGAAATCTGCTTATATTTCTCAAAGTAGAAAAAAACCTATCACTATGAATGTGTATATATGCATGTGTCTATCTATCTAGTTATCTATCTACTCCTAGTACTCATAGAAAATATTCTGGAGAATAGAGCATTACTTTTTGTCTTTGCAACAAATCATTAAAAACCATGTTGGATTTAGCCTGACAAATTTACATTAATAAATTATGGTTCTTTATTTCTGAACTTATATTTATTTTTAATGGAGGCATAAATTCACACAATGAAAAGCATAAAAATTGAAACAACAATTGAATTTATTAGAAGAAGGATGCTAATGCTGTCAATCTAGCTGCCAGATGCTACTGGCAAAAATCTTGCAGCAATTATTCCAAAGGTGCATTTTCCAAAAAAAGCAACTGGACTTTCTTGGGTTTTTTTTCCTTCTTGAGTCCCAAGATGGTTCCACTCTTGGTTACTGTCAGCCTTGGAAGCAATAATTCTAAAGGCCTCTGCGGCTGCCACATGTAGTGCCTAGGAAAACGGGAGGGGGGAGTTTCTCATATGCTTAGGGGGGATATAGAGACAACAAAATTCTGTTCTGGAGAGTCAAGGACACATCAACCAGCACCTAGAAGAGGAGTGCCAGGAGGAGAGCACAAGTTGGAGCTGGAAGAGGATTGGGGCATGTGACGTTTGAGTATGACCGGGAGGTGGATCCTTGAATTTCTTTTGGGCGGGAAAAACCCTGGAAGTTCAGATTCAGGGTTTTCCCAGATGTACCAACATGGTTTCTCTAATAAATTCTTACTTGGATATAATCGTGTCTGAGTGCTGAATGGACGAGCGGAACTTTGATGGAACGCTGACAGTACAGTTACACTCCGATACAGGAGACTCTGGGAATACAACCTCCAAGTGGTCTCAATGATCCTCAGAATGCTAACAACCAGATGACTGCAAAGAATATAAATCCTTCCATTCCCCACCAGTCAGTTAGAACTGAAGAAGCTTCTTGGATGAGAAGCAAAACGTTAAGGGGAAAAAAATAGTTCAGTTGCCTTTTTGAAAAATAATCTTTGGGATAATTGCTGCAAAAGTTTTGTCTGTTAAAGTTCACATTGTAGTCAGCAATAGAACTCTTGCTTTACTGCTATTCAGATTTCTCAATTTCAACTTCCATCACAAGGTTTGTCCAGGCTCTTTTTGATATAGTAGTGTATTTTTGACTTTTGGACTAGAGTCTTCTTGTTATTGTTGTCTAGTACTTTTATTCTCTACATTGTTCCTTGCATAGGAATTGAATAAGATGCAAAGGGGACAGTGCTCTTGCATGGCTTAACATTTTTTTTAATATGGAAATTTTACCAATTGTGCTTTTTATTTTTTTGTCCTAATCATAAATTAAGTATACTTTTGAGTTGAGCTTAACTCCTGCTGACATCCTGGACATGTTTATGTGGAGTCCATTTTGGCGACAATACAGAAGACACAGGACCTTTTTTGGACTTTTAAAAATTTCTTAATCTAACCTGACTTCTATCCATACATTCACCAGGCTTGACCCCACTTAATTCTGAAACCCAGACAAGATTAGGTAGTGCTGCCATCTACTGAGATCAAATTCCCTACTTTGTTCCATTTTGAAAAATAAAGTCTTAGTTTTAAAGTCTGTATTAGCTCAAAGATATCATTGATTCATTCTGACTTAAGAGATCTATGCCCCATGTTTCAAGGGATTATGTGAATGACTTTCAAATGCAGATATCATAATAAAAACTAGATCCTACAGAGTACATTGAAATATGACTATATACATGAAAAGTTTAAAAGCTACCCACAAACAGAAAAAGAGACAGACTAGAAATCACAAGGCATTAAAAATAAAAAATAAAATGAGAGATCCCCCCCCCCCGGTGTTGATTTGATGTTGGTACGTGCCAGAGGAACCCTAGGAAGAAACAATCATTGAGTAAATTCACAGTATGCAATGGAGTAATTAATAAGGTTAAGCAAAGTTTAGATTTTTTCCCCTGCCTGATTACATTTCTGATTTTATTTATTTATCAAATTCCTATAATACCCATTCACTTAAGTGACTCTGGACAGTTTAACTAATTCCCACAACACTGTCAAACTATTTACTAAGACTGTATTACTATTATTCTTATCCTTCCTATCACCTATCTCCTCCCATGTATGACTATAATCTTGTTGCTTGTATCTTTACAATTTATATTGTTTTATTTAGTTTCCTAGTATGATTTGATTGATTATTTAGTATCCTATGACTATCACTATAATTCTTGATGATTATTTATGTACACTGAGAGCATATGCACCAAAGACAAATTCCTTGTGTGTCCAGTCACATTTGGCCAATAAAGAATTCTATTCTATTCTATTCTATTCTATTCTATTCTATTCTATTCTATTCTATTCTAT
>JANHFL010005567.1:277081-296645 GCA_032468155.1 Oxyrhabdium leporinum
TCTATCTATCTATCTATCTATCTATCTATCTATCTATCTATCTATCTATCTATCTATCTATCTATCTATCTATCGGTGCTCTCCAGTCAAGCTTCATGTATTGTGTGCATCCAACCACTTGGGCTGTGGAAGGGGAGTGGAGGCTGGCAGGCAAAGGCAAGCATTAGAGATCCACACAAAATAAGGCAACTCCAACCTGTATCCTATCGGGGAGACACCCCTTCTTCCCTCTCCCTCTCTCCTCCCACAGCGGGGGCCCAGGAAGCCTGAGTGCAGCTGCCTCCTCGGAGGCGACCAGCAAGCAAAGCATACACCTTCCCCGCCGCCACTGTGGCACTGGCCCTGGCTGGGAGGGATGCGCAAGCTGAATGTTTGGAGCCTCGCTCGGAGGAGTTTGCAAGCGGGCTCGGTGGGACTGCTTAGCGGGGAGACCCTGTCCTGTTTGGTTTGCTTCAGCATGGGTTGGGAACATAGAAGGCAGCATGGGTTGCGAAAGCAGAAGGCAGAGGAAATCCATGCCTCTTGGCATTCAACCCCCAAAGACTCCTTTGGGGTGACTTTTTCTGCTTTTGAAACAGTACGTTGAGTAACAATAAAAAAAGAAAAACTTTATTAATATCATTTCTCTTTCCCACCCTCTCTCTCTCTTTCCCTTCCCCCCTCTTTCTCCCTCTCTCTTTCCCTCCCCCCCTCTGTTTCTCTCTCTCTTTCCCTCCCTCTCTCTCTATCTCTCTGCCTCTCTCTGTTTCTCTCTCTCTCTCTCCCCGTGGCAGGGGGGGAAGGAACCCCTGCACTGGTGCTGGGTGGCAGGAATCTAACGTCCATAGGCCAATGAGCCCAAGAGCAGCCCGCTGAAGCTCAGCTAGCCGGCATGGAGGTGGGCATCCCAACACAAGCAACTCTGCAGGAAAAGAAACTGCTTTTTTTCCCTCCAGATGAGCCAATGCAGGGTTGCATTGTGGCTCTGCATCGTAATGGGCTTCAGGAGGAGGGCAGGACCCCATCTCCCCCATTGTGAAGTACACGAGTGAAAAAGTTCACTCAATCAATTCCAACTTCACAAGTTCTTTTTCTTTTGTGAGAAGTTGGAATTGATTGAGTGAAACACAATGGAGAGATGTGATTGGAACTGGGCTGGGGCAACTGTGTGCATGCCCACAGAGAGGGCTCTGTGTGCCACATCTGGCACACGTGCCATAGGTTCGCCATCATGGGCCTAGCACATAGCATAGTAGAGATAAGAAACTTCTAATACATACTGTGTGTTTACCTTACTATGACTTTATCCATATCTAAGCAGGGAGTTGCTTGGTGCCTATTTTGTAACCAATAATCTGTTTGCAATTTGTGTCTTTTTGTTTCTGTCAAGTAGATATAGCCTCTGTTTTGCAGTAGGAGGGGGGTCTTTCTCCTTGGGAGCATTGCTGTTGTCTCCTTTGTGTGATAGACCAGGCTCCACACATCCTTAAAAATAAATTATTTTGGAGACTGACTGTTGGGTTTGTGGTCTTGAGAAGACAAATGACCTGAAATGAGCCTTGGTGTAAAAAAAGAAGGGAGAAGGAGCTCCTTCCCACAGTAGGAGTTACAATTAAGTTTTCTTTCCCACAGTACTGTGTTTGCACTTCTGGACACTGAAGCTCCTTTTCAAAAGCACATGTGAGATATTGCGCAGGAATACTGCATAGTGCTTCATAACGTTGCTCTGGTTACAAGATTTATTTCTGTCTAGCATTTAAAACCCAATGCATTGTCTCATCGCAGGGTTAAGCATTCATATTAGCATATTCTTCAATATTTTAAGAATTCTTACACTATTTTTTTAGTCTTTCCAATCCACAGAAATGTTGGAAAGAAATTATGTAATCGCTCAGGGCATGATTTGTCCATCTGCAGATTAACTTTCTGAAAATATATCAAACAGGATCACATGTGGTGTGGCAAGCAAGAAAAATCAAGTACAAAAATGGGCCAAATCCAATCAGGGCTTGCTGAGGGAAAAAAAATAATAATTCTGGAAAATTTCCCTAAAGGATTCTGTGAGGTAGATACAACTGATCTATTCTAAGTCTCCCTCAGAACAAAATATTTTATTAAGCAATCCCAGAAGCAATATTTCATCTCCAAAAGTCCCATGAGGACAAGTTACTTCTTTTGAGGCAGAATTAAGCATTATTAATGGGTGTCAGTGCTGAAAGCTCTATTGCGGGCTTTATGGAAGAATCCACAAAGTAACTGGATTCTTCTGTAAAGTAAAAGTTTGGTTGGGATGACTTTGGGTGGAAAAGACTAAGCCATAGGACTGGAATATATGAACTCCAGAAAAAAATATCCCAAAAACGAGCCATCCAAATGGTAGGTGTGGTGAAGGTGATAGAAAAATAGATATGCCTATTCTGAATGGGTTTATATAACACGCCAAGCAAACATGTAATTGACTACTTTGTGTCACATGACCACAGCCTGAGAGAATGCAAAGCTAGCCAATCAGAATTCCTTGGTGTTGTTTTCACTTTTTTGCTTTACTATTTATCATTCTCATTTCTCTCCTGCTTTAACTCATGTGAGTCCAGGGTTAACAAGACAGCTACCGTATTAGTTTATCACTGTCATTTTCAAATAAAAGCCAGGAGCCCCTTTTACAAAGTAATTTCTCTTTGATCCTCATAACATCACTTTTTCAGATACGTGGCAGGATCAGAGCTGCATGGAATGTAAAACTCAAAGCGGATTGCCTGTTTCCCAAATTTTTAAATTATTATTAGTACTTCTGAACCCCCAAACTTCCTTTATTTTCATGGAATTGCTTTTAAGTTAAATTCTGGACCAAAGCTTTCTTTGTACATGCTAGGAAATAAAGCAATCCTGATTGCTGGAATCATGTAACATACATGCACTTCCTATGTTTGCTAATATATTTGGGAATCATTTAAATGTTGGTGTGCGTGTGTAGTGTATAATCATCATTTATATTTGAATATTATATATATAATTATATTTGAGTATACTATATATAAAATATATTTTGGATTATGTGTGTTCATTTCTTTCTCATTCCTATTCAATTGTTCTCACCTTTGCCATCTTTTATTATTTCATTTTCTCTCATTGTATTTTTTTTAAAATGTTTTTACTTGTGAGTTGTTGCCCAGGATCATTTGGAGTCAGGTGGCATTCAAATTTAATGAATTCTAATTTATGTAATTTATAATTATATATAATCATTTATATTTGCATATTATATTTATAATATACTATAAAATGTGTATTGGGCATAAAGCCAGTTGTCTGATCTTGGACCAGTCACTTTATCTCAGCTCTACTCATCTCTTATTGTCTAAGTATCTGATTTTTTTTTTTTTTAAATACTGTATTAAAGCACTTAAAGTAAAATATAAAAAGATGAAGTGGTAGACTATATTCAAAAGTTATTTCTATTTCCTTGCTATTTGATGAATAGCAAGAAGATATGGAATTATAGAGAAAGGAATACTTAGAATAAAGTTTGGCCCCACATTTTTGAAGTAGGAGTTAGGGAATGACTACCTATATTAAAATGCTTAGTGGAGCTTAATAGTGGGTGTTTAAATTACCTTAGCTTTTTTTTACAGGCAACTGCTGCATGATCATTGCTCATTCACATACCATCACATTATAAAGAACCATACCAAAATCTCTCATGGGCAGCATTGGTTTCAAGTAACAATCCAATTAAATGTCTTTTCATTAGCAGCCATCCTATTATAAGCATTATCAACTAGACCTCAGTCCCACAAAACAGTTTCAAGTCTAACAGGACCACTGGGAATGTTCTTAAAAATCTGTGGATGTTAGTCTGCTCATCATCCCTGTCTTGAACCCAAAATATATTGCTGCTTCTGTCTAGATTCCTTATACACAAGGCTGGTATTCCAGTCTAATCCAGATCTTGATGTAGACTTGCTGGGCAGAATAGATCAGGAATTACTTTGAGCTGAAAGAAATGCCTTCGGTTAGTAAACTAAAACAAGACCAAATCCAATCTGCTTTCCCAGTGGAAAATAAACTTTTATGTGCACAGACCTTGAGGTGGAAATCATCCGTGTAACTGAATGAGCATTGGTAATGGCAGCTCTCAGGGATGGCTCAGGCCCCTTCTATTCATGGCAATTCTTCCATATTATTGCCATCTCTGAGGCAATTTAAAGCTATATGATTACTCATCACCAAAATAGATAGATTAGACACGTTTTCTTGTACCTTTCCAGCCATAACTGACCCTTGTTTTCAATTCTGTAGACCAACAAGTTTCAGTTGCAGTGTAAAGTATCTAATGTCACTTTGGAATTAAGTTGCAGTGCAAGCTGTCTAATAATGCTTCAGCGTAAAGCATCTAAAGTCTTGGAGAAAGAGTTGTTCTGATTTTCACATACCCTGCTGTCAAAGATTTGTGGTTAATCTGTGAACAAAATATTATCTTGCATTCATTCAACCTGTCTTTTCTTCAAAGGTTTCCACACACCCCCTCCCCATTTTTCCTTATAAATAGCTTTAGGTGAGAAATGAATAATCAAAAGACATCCAGATATTTTTATAGCTAAATGAAAAATCCCTAGTTTTAATCGGACATCCTAACCACTTTATTAAAATATATGCCTGATGTCAGCTGACATCATAGCTGACACTTGATATATTAACAAACATATATTCCATGAATAAGCAACTGCTTAGAGTAAGGGTGTCAAACTTGCATCGTCATGGTGTCATCACGTGACATATCAGGACTTTTGCCCCCTTTGCTAAACCAGGCATGGGTGTGGCCAGCGCGTGACGCATCCGACCCACAGGCTGTGAGTTTGACAGCCCTGGTCTAGAGCATATACTGTATTAAAACATATACACAATAATGTAAATGCTATGAGTTGCCAATTAACTAGCAAAAATCACTGGGCATTATTCAAAGCAATAGTGACAGCACAACTTTATAATTTCCTTCTGTTTTGACATTGCAAAAGGTGAAATGTATGTGGTGATTGATTATATTAATCCCCTCGTGCCAGTCAGTATACAGTATTTTAATGGTCAAATCAAATAAAGAACAAAAATTTCTACTTGCCTACAACAATCATTTACTTCTGTATCTGTAATTTGGGAAGAACCATGACCCACTGTTGTGCGTTAGACTTGGGGGGGGGAGGGTCATAGTGGTTCTGACTCTGACATGCCTTTGAATTAAATTAATGGAGTCATAATTTGCAGTAGAAGACATGTTAAATGAACAGATGTTCCAGTCAACTAATCTGTATGTTTGAGAAATAAGAGGTGATTAAAATCAATTTGAAACAGTAGGTTTGAGATCATTCTAATATGCACAAGTTCAATTTCTATTCCAGGCCTTTGGTGGATGACAACTTTGAAACATTACACAAAACTATTAAATTCCTTACATACCCCTATTACACATGCATACACACATACATACAAGCACACTAAAATTAAAATACAAAGATATTCTCACACCAAGCTCAATTCTTAATGAAAGCATGGAAGATGGGCGTACATTTTGCAATAGCTCTTTATTCCTTTCTTCTAGAATATCTTTTTGGATTTCTAATTTAGCCTAAACCCTTGAAAGTGCTGGTGATCTCCCATCCGGTGGCTAACAAGTTTTGACTTGGTTTAAAGACTAGACAGTCAGGCCAGGAGAAATGAATATAAGTCTTAGATTTAAAGATTAAAGTGTAAAAAGACTAAATAGTATTAATCCATAATTGCCATCCAAACAAGGTAGCTTTAAATTCAAGCAAATTCTATGAAACTGGATTTCTCCAATTGTGAAGTAGCTCCCTGTGTATTACCATTGGTCAAACTCTTGCGATCAATTAAGAAAGCTTTATTATATTATGGCATATGAAAAGTGGTTTCTAATATTTTTTTCTTCAGTGCTAGTAACAGATGCTGGTAGTCATCCATCAGAACTTAACCAGAATGTAATGTAGGAATGTTGGAAATGGATGGTTTTATCTAATTCATTTACTATGTTTAAAACTTTTTGGAGCTCAAGTGAAAATTGGCTGCAGTTCTACATTTGTCTCTCTCTCATTATAAGCATTTTTCTGTATTTTACTTACGTTTGGTCACCTCATCAATGCAATTTTCCACAGATTTCTCTATTTGCAATTCTCTGTAGAGTGCTTTTTTCCCCCCACATAGACAATCTCGTTTACAGTTTTTGATTTAGGACCACATCACAAATATTCAATGAACTGTTATGGTTCATTTGGGCATTGAAAATTAGTTAATATCTTAGTACTGTAAAATGCAAACCAAGCAAGTTTCTTCTTCCTCCCTGACATGGATGACAATTAAGAGATTTTCTTCAAGTACATACAATCATAATCAGGGATCGGATACAATTTTCTGATCCACTTGAATTCTACTTAGGATGTATCTTTAGCCAAATTTAGCAACAATAAAACATACGGCCCATATCCACACAACATTTCATAGAATAATATCATACAAAGAGAGAAAAACAAAAAGAGAGGGAAGCTTTCTTACATTTCATCAAAGGTCTTTATGACCTTGTGCTGCATATACCCAAGCTGCCAGAAGACTTGCAAGGCTTCAAGTACAACTCTTTCTAATCCTCCTGTTTGATAATGCCAAGGTTCAACCCAAGGTTAAAAAAAGAAGCAAGAATTCTGTCTGCTGCATGACTGCAGACATTAGCTGTGCTACCAGCTAACATTTCTAACAGGAAAAACTTCTCAGCAAGAGACATTAATAGCTATTAATGATGAACATTCAAGATATATTCTTTATTAGTAACTCTAAATGATTAAATGATAACTTCTTCACGAGATTATAGCTTGCCATACATAGGTTTCACTTTCAATAAAGAGCCATCCTGAGAAAGGATGCACAGATGCCAATTTGATAGCCCTTGTTAAAAGCACTGGGTTCATTTAAAGGGTGGGGAGTAGCCCTATTTAAATATTTTCCTATTTTAATCACCCTAATTGTGTGAAAAAGTCCTGGGCTAAGTAAAATCAGCAGAACATATTTCATGGATGTTCATAATGTAGATATTAACGTGATCTAATTTGGTTAACATTTATGAAGCAACCACTGTTTCTATGATCTTTCTTCCAAATAATTCAAATTAATTTGTCTGTGTGTGTGTGTGTGTGTGTGTGTGCGTGTGCGCCTTGTCTCCCAGGTATAGTTTGCTTATCATGCACAAGGACTCCCATCTCTTGCCATGTCAAAGCATAAGCTCTTAAAAGAAATGCCCTTAGACTCCAAATAAAGGAACTCTGGACTTCGATCTTTTCCTTAAACTGTTGCCTCAGGCAGTATCATGAAAAAGTAAAAAAGACTTGAGCTGTTTCTCAGAGATCAACGCATTTTCAAGGTCATTTTGTTTTAAAGGCCGTTACTTTCATTGCTGGTCATTTTCTGCCCAATTTCGTGTATTACTGTTATGTGTTGATTTATTCCTTTTTGTGCCATTAGTTTGCACTTCATTTGAAAATGGAAGAATAAGAAGGTTGTTCCACATAAGCATTACCATATAACAAAAGGATTGGACTCGGTTGGGGGTTCATTTGAGAAGATTGAATATTCAGCAGTGCAGAATATTAGCTAAATACAATCAAGAATCACACACACACACACACACACACGCATACACATGCACACACACACACACACACAAAACACATGCAAACTGCTCCTTCTTGTTCAGTGTTATTAATAATACTAAATTTGGCTTATCTTTTCACCTTTCATTTTCTAAAGTTAATTGGTTTGTTTTAGATGGTCTGTTTAAACCATTTCTACTCGCAAAACCGGAATTGAATGTAGTATTTCGCTTTTTCCTTAAGACCAGCAATTCATCTCACATGCTCATTTGGTAGATCAGATTAAAGCTGACAGTGATGAAACTCGGCCGGCCCACATCCTTGATATGGCTCCAGGGCCTCAGAAGCTGCATTTCATCATGATGGAAGCACATGTTCCTACATCCATCTGCTTCATTCGGCATGTTAATTACACACAAGGCCCATTTCCTTCATGAATCTATTACTTACTGTTCAATAAAGTTCAGAGAACCTGACAAAAGTCTAACATAAGCATGACATCTCATCTTATCTCTCGCATTTCATTCCTATGTGGCATCTCAAATTTTGGAATATAAGCCGCAGGGCCTAAGATTTTTTTTTAAAAAATGTAGGTCATAATCCTATAGGGTCTCCATCAGATTTTTTTTCCCCAAGAAGCTTTTGGAGAACAAAAAAAAAAATGAATTAAAATGTATGCTCTTTGAAATGCTGCTCAGCAAATTTAATACCATTAACCTGCAACTATTCAAGTTTGTGCTTCTGTGGGCTGACAAGTGATATATACTGAAGAATGAAGCAGAAACACTTGCCCTTACACTTTTGGCCTGTTTAATTTTTATTGTGCCATAAAAAAAGCTTTTGTCTATTAATCATCTCAACATCGGTTTCAGAATATCGCATGCAGGAGGAGGACAGTGTAAAGGTGGATATTTTTTTAAAAAAAATAAAAGACAACATAGGGCCTATTTATTTCATTGAGCTATATCCGCACGCAAGAAGAAATACCTGAGAATTTAGATACTGCTGTATATTTAATCATATGGAGATTAATGTGCAAACTAATGTCCCCACAAAGGTTCCTTTTGCAGATGTCCATGTTTTACAAATAAATGAGAATATCTGTAGCTCAGGGTTGAAATGAGAGGTCCTTAGTGCTCACTGAGCTTGGTTGTTTTCCTGCAGAAGTTTCATTACCCAAACTAGGTAACATCATTTGTGCTAGGTGCAAAAAATCAACCAAGTTCAGAGAATACCAAGGATCCCTCAAGTCCATGTTTTATTGATAAATATCCTGAGGAGGCTGTTATTATCTGGGCTAGAGAATTTTATAGGAGTCTTCCTATTACAATCTCCTAAATTCTGAACTTTTAACTAGGACATGGGTAATCTTTACTTATCGAATGTAGTTGGGACCAGTAACTCCAGAGCTAAATGATGCATGCAGTCATAAAGTGAAGCATCACATGACCAGATCTGATTTACAATTCTGGCTGTGATGAGGGAACAAATCAGCTGTGGTCATTAAGTGACTCCAACTTGTGACTTCATAGTGGCTTCTTCATTGACTTTTCTTGTCATAAATGCACACCAGTTGCCAAGCATCCAAATTATGATCACATGACCATGAGCATGTTGAGGATCAGTTGCGAGCATGTTGAGGAACAGCCACAAGTTTGAGGACCAGTTGCAAATCTTCTGTTTCAGTGCCTTTGTATTTCAAACGATCACTGAACAGTCAGTAAGCGAGCACTACATGTATATGTTAGGAGATGGAAAAACATTTGAAGAAAACACATTATCTTATATTCGTCATACAAAAACATCACAAACATCTTTATTATTCACTTTCTGATATTTGGATTTTTTTTTTGGGGGGGGCTCTCACTTGCCCCACTCTCACTTGCCCCCAATGGCATTGTGCTGTGAAATGTGAGAGGCAACGGCATCATTTGATCTCTGTATGGAAGTAGCCCATGGGAAACGTAACCCAAAACAGAGTAACTCAGGAACCATGACAACACTGATCAGCAGCCAGGGCAAATAATGGCACCAGACAGATCTGGAGATAGATGAATGTTTAAATGGCCTGAAGGCAAAGCAAGTTTTCAGTGCCCTGGAAAAGCTCTTTTTAAAATCTGAATAAACAACTGGGGAATATTTACCATAGTTCTAGTTAGAACCATTTTATTTATTCATAGTGGTCCTGACCCTGTCAACATTTATGTCCACAGTTGTCCATGACTAACCAAATTAGCTCATCTGCCTCAGTTTGCAAAGACATAGATGTATGACTTTTCTTGGCTCCTCCATCAGTCCCCATCAAGTTCTACAACGTCCTGTATTGAACTAGCATTGTTTTAAAACATGATATCATTTAGAGTTCACAGACCAGAGACCTAAGGCTCTGAGAAGTCTAAAATAATATTTTAAATATTTTTAAAGAGTTCTTAACCAAGAAAAATTAAGATAGTTTTTGCAAGAAAAGCAAAATGGGACAACAAAATTATTCTGCAATATACTTATTCATATTACAGTCATTGATACGAAGTGTCTGGATGACACCTCACTGTTTACATCTGGAAACCCTTAACAGAGTGCTACAAAAGTGATTTTGCAGGTAACGTTTTCCATAATCTAGGAAGACTTGAGAGAAGTGAAATCTTGACAGGACCCAGCAGAATACTTAAGCATATTTCCTCTTCATTTAAGTTCACAAGCAACCCCAGAGGAGAGAACAGAGCTACTCATGCTTAAATGTAAGTGCCTGATTAACAGTCTTGCTTAATCACAGTCTGAATGCTATTCTAGTTGATTTTATCACTTTGGACAAAAGCAGTTTAATTTCATCTAATCAACAGTTAAAATGAACATTGATGTCTACATTTCTAATAAATTTTGTTTATTAAAAAAATAAATCTGGTTTCCTACAGCAACCCTATCAACCCTTGGCAAAATTCATGAAACATATGCTGTCCCTGGTACATAATGTTATGTATTTCCAAGGAATCCATGATTGAAAAAGTGACAAAAATATTCCAATGTGAAAATAATTAAGCTTCTGGTGTGTGTAGAGATTGTTCAATAAAGAATAAACATGTTTTTTTGTATATTGTCTTAAAGCAAGCAAAAAAGGGAAAATAATATTTTGCTTTTGCCCAAAACAGGATTATTCTCACATACCAGAATATGACACCTGTTGGCAGCTGAAACTGAAATCTGTTTCTGGGCAGTAAATTATGCATTCAGAAACTATAAATAATTGTAATTTCTTCACAGCTGTCTACAAGTGAAAAAAAATCTGTTAAGAAGAAAAATTACAGATGTCTATTATCCATTATTCAAATGCATCCATTTTGGAATTACAAATTTACTATTTTAAAAATATTAATTTGCACTTTGGAATGGCTACACTACACTTTGGATGCAAATGTCAGATTTTTGAAAAAGCACAATAGGAAGTCTAGTGATGTATTTGAAAGTTGGTGTTGAAGAAGATTATTTAGAATAGCATGGACAAACAAATGGCTCATAGAGCAATCCTTTGAGTACTCATTTGAGGCACATATGATCATACTTAAATTTTCATATTTTGGGCACATTTTGAGAAGATACCGTTTTCTTGAGAAACCCATAATATTGGGAAAGGTGGAAAGAAAAGAAGAGAATGCCCAACAGCAAAGTGGATGAACTCAATTAGAGTGGCAAGGGGAACACCAATGGAGGAACTGAAGAGTCAGGTTAGAGATAGATCATCCTAGAGAAAGCTTATCTATATGTCACTAAGAGTCAAATTGATTTGATGTCACACAATGAATCTATAAATACTAGAGAAGAGAAAGAGAGAGAGGGATATATATAATATTATATATATATATAATATTCATAGATAAGAGTTGTCAGTTAATACTTGCACATCATATGGTAAGAATGAGTTGTGGGACAACATCACTGGTATCAATGCTGGCACAGAAACAACATAGTATATAGTATAAGAGTAAAGTACAACAATTTAATTAAGAAGTAAAGACTTGTACTAAAAATAGCAGAAGTTACTTTGAAAGAGAACCTGATATATGAAGGCCACTTCTTTCTGATAAAATATTTAGGCTAAACTAATTTGGGAACTGCTGACCTTCATATATGACTGATTTACAAATTTTAATATCCCTTATCAGCTAGGGCTGCCAGGAGTTGTAATTCAATAACATCTGGAAAATTGAAATTTCCTTCCCTACTCTAATAGCAATTCAACCTTCACAGTGAGTATATTGACAAAAGTAATATGATTAAAGATTTGTAATAATTTGGAAACTTTTCTTTCACAGGTACTATTCTGTTTCTTTATTTATACTTTTTACAATTTGTGATTATAAAATAAATAGCATAGGGAATCTGGAGTTAATTGGCATAGTAGCTTGAATGAGTTTGGAATAATGACAGAAATTCAGATTTCAATCCACTTTTTTTGTTACTGTGTGATTTTGACTAAATCATCATTCTCTGCCTAAGCAACATCACAGGCATGCCGAATGGATAAAAAGAGAAAATACCATGTTTGGTACTTTTGCTACTAAGAAAAAAGGAATAAAAATAGAAGTACTTATAACAGTTTGGTGGTTTGTAGTGATGGTAATGTTGCATAATTTGTAACAACTCTGTTGTCCATTTAGACAGCAATACTATCTGCACAATTATTGGTGAAGAATTGCCCAACGACTACCGTGAACTTGCCAAATCACAGCACAGCTTTAACATAGATATATGCATATATTGTATACAATTAAATGCAAATTAAAATAACTGCACCAATGGGCTGCCCCATTTCTAAGATAAAAATATGATCTAAATAGCCCAAGCTTTGAGATACTCTACCTACTTATTAACATTAGCATCACAGGACCCTGGTACAACTCTTTACCTCTTGCTCAAATTATTGTACTTTATTCTTCTATGATGGGGCAAGGTTAGGCATCAATATGCAATAATGTTCTATTCTGTTCTTCCGATGTATTTATTCATTATTTTCTATTGTAATTCTCTTCATTCTCAATAACAACAACAAAAACAAAAACTATGCAGCAGAAGTTGTCTAAATCAAATTTTGAAATATTTTCTAAAACTGGGATAAGAGAAATGCAAATTGGGCTTGAGAGAAAATATCACAAAATGAGTGTACTAGAGAGAACACTTTTCTTTGAAAATAGGGGATGTCATTTCAGTGAACAGAGGTTTTATTCTGTAATAATATTTTCCACTTACGGAATGAAGAAAATCTCTCAATTAATAAGATTCAACTAAAAAGCATTCTATCCTGAACGTATTCACTTTGCTTGCAAGACAAATCCCAAGGCTTAATTCAATGAGTCAATACAGAGGCAGTTTGTTTTACTTCAACTACTGGACTGTTTCTTTCACTCTTTAATAATAGCAGAACAAGAGATGATGATGATGATTTAATAAGATTTATTTTCAGTGGCTGTTGTTTCCACTACTGCTATTAAAAGCTGAGCATGGTATACTTGATAGAAGTTTTCAACGAGATCATCAGCATCAAGAAAAATCCATCAGGGATAAATAAGTATTGAGATTATAATACTATTAACATCCTACTGCCCTAAATATATGTGGGGATTATAACTAGCACATCTGCAACAAGTTGAGTGATTTGAAGAAATACAATAAAACCATAATTCTGAGGATTTTAACCTTAAATTTCAAATTATCTCCTTGGTTTATATTTGAACTGGTTAGTTTCATGATTAAAAGACAAGTATTAATTCATTTGATGAGCCCATTCTACATCATACTTTGGGTTTTTTTTTGTTTTTTTGTTTTTAAAAACTTAATTGCTGAGAACTCTGAAATCAGGTCAGTTTCTTAGTTATTCGTTTGTAAAAATTCACATATGATCCTGTGTTTATTCTGAGAGATGACATGGCTGAATTTCAAATCAACATCCTATCAAAATGGGTAAGAGGCATATTATATACATCATTTTCAGTATACATGCATTATAAGAACAATTTTCTTACAAGTGAATGATATGTGGTGGGAAAAAACACAAAATATGTTAAATGTTATTGACCTGTAGAATGGATTATCCATGAGCCATAATATGCAAAATAACATCAGTCTTTATGTAATGCTATGAACTGAAATGAGTAGTCTTGCAGACAAATTATCTAATGAATATTATCTTCCATAAAATTGTAGAAACATGTGGAGCATCAAAAGGACTAACACAGAAATTGCAAATAAACAACGCCAAATAGCTTATCCCACCAGGACATCTAAAGTAAACTTTGAAGTTTTCTCGATTAAATTAAAGAAAAATTGATCACATATTCCAGCCAGAAAGCTTAAAGTTTCTTAAGAGGACACATTACATACTAACTGCAAACAATGCAGTGATTTATAAGACTTTGCTTCTATCCTGAGACATTCCACTGTTTAGGAGTATTTCTTCTCACTGATGGCCTGTCAGCTCAAAATATAGTTTTCAAAGAGGCTTGTCAAACATGTAACACCAGGCAAAGATGTTTTAATTGTCAGAAACCTTTTAATGGTAACTTTTTATTTATACCACAAATCAGCTTTAGTTCTACTTATATCAGTTGTCAAGGGGCTGCCTTAAAATACCTGTAGGATATATTTGATTCCAAAATGGTAGTATACAGTATAAAAGTTTCCACTGATTAAATAATTACAGATAGTCCTCATTTAGTGATCATAATTGGAACCAACCACTCAGTCATTAAACAGAGTAGTCACTAAGTGAAAGCATAACTATGCTTATGATCTGATAAGACAGCTCAAAAGAATTCAAGAGCAAGCCACCTCAAGTCACCTCCAGCAAAATGGGCAGCATTACAATAAATCAATCAATATGAATGCCAGGTCCAAGTATACCTGGAACCAATCTGTAACATTTCTTCATCCCCCAGAAATTTCCTGAGAATTAGAACAATTAACCAGTGGAATGACTTGCCACCAGAAGTTGTGGATGCTCCAACACTGGAAGTTTTTAAGAAGAGACTGGACAACCATTTGTCTGAAATGGTATATAGGGTGTCCTGCCTGAGCAGAGAAGACTCCAAGGTCCCTTCCAACTCTGTTATTCTATTCTATTCTATTCTATTCTATTCTATTCTATTCTATTCTATTCTATTCTATTCCATTCCCTATCAATATTAAAATACAGCTCCAGAAGTAACATAATAAGCACAGGGGAGGAAATGAATGTAAGACTATTACTCCTTATTTCTACCTCTTTCCAGAGCAGCTGTGTTTCAGAATTAGAGTGAAGGCACAAAGAACTGTGCATGGATTTCAATCAATATGCTAAAATAATTGAATTGATAATTGGTTTGAATTAAAGACTAGTTGTTGGTCTTAGTTTAATAGACTGTAATTAGCTAGGCCATCTTCCCTAGATAATTCCACCGTTTGGGATGACATTAATCAAAAAATATTACCTTGCTGACGCTGGGATCTGGTTTATGTGACAATGCTAATGGCCACATTTACATGATGGAGGAAATGTTGCTTTCATTATGAATAGGTTTCCTGATTACGTAATATAACCCAGTACGATTCTTTCTGTGTTTATGGCAGTCATGTTATGTTGCATTTTCATAATACCCATCAATTTATCATACACAGTTAAATCACATAGTCAACTCAGAATGATTTTACAAAAATATACATCAGGAGAATTTTGATCACATTCTCAATGGATCACTATTTTTTCTGATTTTTATCAACCTATTTGAACAGGCACCAGATTATATCATTTTTCATAAGAAGCAAAGATTTTTTTTTAAAAAAAAAATCCTCTGTGCTTTCACATTGGACTTTCTTGTACTTTATGTTTGTTAAAGTATTGATAGGATATCCATACACTAACAAACATAAAGTACAAAAAGTCCAATGTGAAAGCATAGAACAGGAGTCCCCAACCCTGAGGCCGTGGACCGACATTGGGCCGTGGCATGCCCAAAACTGCACCATGCAAACAAACAAAGCCCATCCATGGAATGCAGGCAGCACGCAAAACCACATCCCCTCCGGTCCACAGAAAAATCTCTCTCAATGGAACCAGACCCTTGTGCCCAAAAAGTTGGGGGCCACTGGCATAGAGGAACATTTTTTAAAAAATCTTTGGATCTGGAATATTTTTATAACAGAAGATATGCTAATATGCTTGTACAGTTGAGTTTCTTCCTACTTTGCTTCACCAAGATTAGAGCAAAACTGGAACAAAATACATACTGAGGTAGAAACACAAAGCACAAAGGACCTCTTCACAAAGCAAAATAGAAAGGAAAAGAAATTCTCAGAAGTATTAGAACACCTATTTTCACAATTCAGATGAATCTTGTTTAAGCATGAGGCAGCTTGAGTCTTCACTGGGAAAATACAATTTCCCAAAATTGCCATGCCTTTTGATATTTTTAATGCCAATTGCTCTTATAAGCAACACCTTATTAATATTGTTTTATGCTTGTTGTTTTAGCAGTTGTACATTCTAACATATTTTGTTTTACCAAGAGCCTTTGGATGCTGTCTACAACAGCTAGTGCTTATGTTTTAGAAGAAACTGTGAGCTTTGTGGACTTGCCTGTGACAGCCACTACATATCTAGACTTCTGTGAAATTGGAATGCCAAATACTAACTTTCATCATGTGCTAAATGAATAACTTTTCAAGACATTCTAGATGATAAGAGCACATTTAACATCTCCAGTGCAGAAGGATTTCCCAATTCGGGGAAAAAATATGACAAAAGTAATGTGAGATGCAAGGATACCAGCAATGTAATAAACTTCTTCCCAGTGGGAAGAAAAATATAACAACATCAAACTAAACTAACATAAATCTTGGTGTCTGTACTTCCTATGTGCTTCCCTTGTAATAGGTAAGAACACAAGGAAGCAATGTTTCATGGGATGAATTCCCAAAAGATTTACATCCAGTCTGAGTCCAGAGGTGGGCATTTCATATATAATGGAAGATCTGCCAACACTGAAGCAGCAGAACATAAAAATCTATAAAATATATTTTCTAAAGCAACACCAACCATTTATTTTAGATTTATTTCCCTGCTATTCTCAATTCGTGAAATGGACAATTTCTTTTGAAAGTGCTTTTTTAAAAAAAAAAAAAATAATGGTGAAAATCTCAGAAGGTATGGGGTATCTACGAAAATGGTGAAACCAGGATGTTCACCCAAAAAATTAGCCATCACATACCTATCATTCCATAGTTTTTAAGAGTTCCTGGTTTAGCTGTTGCAGAGTGAAGGGTGAGACTTAGCAGAAAAACAGCAGGAGCTGTCCATCAAAAATATTTTTGAAATAAAACTCTAAAGAAGCCTGAGAATTAGTTTTTTTTAAAAAAAAACCCAAAAAACAGAATTCTGTTTTCAGTGAAAGAAAACTTCTGGAAAATTGGAAGGTAGATTTCAACATATTGCTCTTGGTAGAAAGCTGAAGTATTAGCAGTAGCAGTCCTTTGGTGACCTTGTCTTGGTGTGGAAACTATGCAACACTTTTTGGTTTTGTTAATACTCAGAAAAGAGTCCGCCAGGGGAAGCAAAACTACAATCAGTCAAAAGTCATAAAGTTCAGAAGCGAGCCAAAAGAAGACAAATGCTAATTATTTCTGTGCTGATGCCAAGAAAATTGCATGTTTATATTTTTGTATCCGTTAGGAGTTAAACTCATCCTTGACTTTATAAAAATGGAAATATCTGAAGAAAGCAAGGCAAAGCTGAGCTTCCTCACTACAAAAACATCATCTAAAATTGTCTCTAAAAAAAGACATTGTTCACCCCACTGCACACAAGAGGAGCTACCTTTTGAATAGAGCCAAAACACACTGCAGCACAGAGTCATTAAGAAAAGCAGAAAAGAAACACCTTTTTGATGTTTTCCTCCACAATGGCTATCCCAAACATTTCATAGTATGATGTTTGTCATCCAAGCCCTGACAAAATACACAACCAACCACAACACAAAAATAAGTCCTGCCATACATCAAAGGAACATCCAAAATGGCTGCCAGAATACTGCAACCCCTTAAGAATAATGATAGCTCACAAACCCATTTACACTCAGAAAAAAGCTATCTAAAGTCAAAGGCAAAATGCAGACGAAAAGTAACCAAAACATAGCATACATAATCAGTTGCAACAATTATAACCAATTCTATGTGGGACAAACAGGAAGGCAATTGAAACCATGGGTTCATGAACATCAACTAAGCAATTAAATGGCAACATCAAGATCACCATCCTTGATCTTAAACCACATTGATAATAAAAAACACCAGTTTGATTGGGAAGGAACAAAAATCATTGGCCAGGCCAGCACCCACCATTTATGAATTTATTGGAATTTATTCTACCAAAGGGGCAATTAACAAGCATATTGATCTAGATTCAGCAAATGAATGTGTAAGAAACCAGACCATTCGAACGACCAATCAACAAGAGAACCAATCAGCTGCTCAGAATTTAAATATAGCTCCAAATGAATAACCAATCACGTGACCAACTGATCAAACTGGCACACAAGATATTTATAAGCTAAAGAGAATAGGACAAGACAATCCTGATGATGATGTTACCTAGTCTGGTAATGAAACATTCAGAAACTAAATTGAAACAAGCTTGGAGAGCAAACCACTGCCAAAAAGACATTGTAAAATGAAAAGAGTTCTCTGCTCCAGAGCCATAATCCTTCCCTAAAGGAAGGAATGCCTTGTTAGAAAACTCAGAACACTGCAGAAGGGATGAATGAATCTCTGTACTTATGACTTACAATGTAAGACAAGAGTTTGGCCCTAATTACCAGAATACAAATACAGTAATCCCAGAGGCCTGACATGGGTTCAAGTAATTTTATTCTGCCATTCTGACTTCTATGCATTCTATAACAAGAGATCAACTTCCTTTTAATAAGACACTATTCAAAAATTTCAGAATGACTAAGTACTGTGGCATATACTTTATAGTAGATGGCTACAAAGCTGGAAAAAAATGTTGCCTAGGAAATTACAATGAATAAGAAGAGTGAGGAAGATGTCTTTTTAAATCAATCAACTGTAAAAAGTAAATCCGGCACCCTGCCTTTTTGTTCCTTATTTTTGCCTGCTTTGTGATCAGTGGATGCTTGCATTATTTATTTCATCTAAAGTTATTCACTCAGGAGGAGCCCCCAACTATCTTTTTGTAGAACATTGTTGAATGCAAGTTGTTTTTGTTTTTTCTTTGCATAAAAGGTCACACAGTTTCTGTTGAGAGATGCTAACAAGATGTTGTTCAAGCAAATCAAATGCACTGTATACAAAACAAAAGGAGAATAACATTGGAAGGGCAGACAACGTATGCAATTTCTTTGGCAGCTTTACACACATTCCCAAAGGGCATTTTGTACATATAAATGAGTCCCTCAAAACTGTTTCAGTAACAATTGGATCTTACCATCTAAAGTACTACAGGAATGGACAGAATATTTGATTGCCAAATATCCTTTTCATTACAGGCATCCCACCAAATTCATCTGAAAGGGTCTAAGAATGGGAGTTGGTACCCAGCCCTCCACCATGTTCTTGTCTGTCTCATTAGCATTAGGTATCAACCACAAACCTGAGAAATGAATTTGCATCTAAGGGGACTCTCGGGCAGGAGTAAGTTGAACTCTGTGTCAGGTACTATTGTTAATTCAGTTGATGCTCTTTCTACTTAAATAAATATTTAATGATAAATACAAGTAGTTCTCAGTTAATGACCATTCATTCAGCAATCAACTTCTGAAATGGTATAGGGTTTTCTGAAATGGTATAGGATTTCCTGCCTAAGCAGAGGGTTAGACTAGGAGACCTCCAAGGTCCCTTCCAACTATTCTATTCTATTCTATTCTATTCTATTCTATTCTATTCTATTCTATTCTATT
>JANHFL010005567.1:304742-317863 GCA_032468155.1 Oxyrhabdium leporinum
TAGATAGATAGATAGATAGATAGATAGATAGATAGATAGATAGATAGATAGATAGATAGATAGATAGATAGATAGCTTTTCAATAATTTCAGCTAGCTTTCTTGACAATCCTGAAAACCAAGGAACAAAGAAACTTCAGAGCTGATTAGAAAGTCTTGTCTTGCAAGGGACAGATCTTCTCCTCCCTGGCAGGACTCAGTTATGTCCTAGAAATAGTCTGGGTTTGTTAGAAAAGACAGACAAAGCAAAATGGCATAAAGCAATAGAGTGCTACAGAAGTAGCAGATTTGAAAGAAAGGCTGATGGAGAAAAAGCAGTCTCACTATCCCTCTCCTATATTTACAGCCTTAAAAGTTTGAGCCCTTGTCTGTGCCGTTATCTTAGCACTCATTAATTCAGATAATTTAATCCCGCCTCATTCATGCTGAATTTCATAGAAACCTAGAGTTGGAAGGGATCATAGAAATCATACATCTCCTTCTTTGCAGTTTTAACAGATTGGTTCTGGCTTTGATCTCTGAAGGGAATAAGTCCATCCCCCCTTCTGTGTGATAACTCTTCAGATTTTTAAAGACTTCTGTCACACTTCCTCTCAGTCGTTATTTCTATAGATTAAAGATTTTTCACCATTCCTCACAGGATTTGTTTTCCAAACATCTCACCGTTCTGATTGCCCTTCTTTGCACTTGCACTCTAATTTGTTGCTGTCCTTCTTGAACCACAGTGCTTAGAACTGAATACAGAATTCCCAACGGAGTCTGATTAGGGCAGAACAGAGGAAAACAGGATCTGTTTCCTGGATCTGAATTCTCTATACCTCTAAGATCACATTTGCCTTTTAAGACGCTACATCACACTGCTTGCCTATCTTTAACTTCATATCAGTAGGGATGCCCAGCAGAGCCCTTTCACATGTACTACTGCGAAGCCTGGTCTCCTTCATTTTATACTTGTGCCTCATATTTTTCCTAACAAGATGCAGAATTTAGATTGGTCCTAGTTAAGTGTCATTTTATTAATTTCAGTTCATACCTCCAGCCTTTTCTATTTGAACTTCTCTTTTATCTAAAGTAGGGGTCTCCAAGCTCCTTTTATTAAGGCTTCAGATTGTTCACTGACCTCCTCAAACTTTAAATGAAAAATTAATAATGCTTTAACTAATAATAATAACAACACTAATATATAGTCCCACTAGGGGGGCAATATTGATCCCTATCTCTAACCCTGATCTAAAGAATTAGTCACCTACCTAGTTTTATAAACTATATATGTATTCTCTCTCAACTACTATATAAGTCATTGATTAAAAAATTTGACCAGCACAGGGCATAGGGAAAAGCCTCATATTTAAAACTAAGTACAAGCTTGATCCCATATTCAGCCTGCTGGAAGTTGAGCTGAGCTCCCAGTTGGATTGGCTGGACTAAAATGGAAATATAGCACTTTGTTAATACAAGTGAAAAGAAAATTAGCTGGCCACTTTAAAAATGCTGTGAGCTGAGAAAGTGACTGAAATTCAAATAAATGTTAGTTTTGCTGCCTGAAAAGAGCTCTGGTAGGGAAAGAGTTTAATGAGAGGATATATTTTATTGGCCAGCTGCCAACATTGGAGACCCCCATCATACATAAACTGGATTCAGCTTATATGGAACTGAAGTTGCAACTTGCATATTGTTTGTAAAAAAAACCCCAAAGTAGCAGGAAAGATTTCCAAAGTACCTTGGAACAACCTATTTCAACTTGTTTTGAAGCAGATCTCTGCCTCAGTTTATGCATCTTTTTTGATGAGGTGATTTAATGAAAGTTAATCCAATCATAAAATCACCAATTTGAAGCTTCAAGGAATGTCCCTCTTGTAGTGCTGTAACTTCTCTAATGATGCAACTCATGAACTCTGGATTCTTATATATCCATTAAATCTCAAGACAATATTTATCCATCTCTTGAGTAATTCTTCCTATGGGACGTAGCAAAGTTACTAACACCATAAAGCAGGAGCCATGTCTTTGAAAAATTTTTTTGGAGAATGCCTTCTGTCCTTGGAGGCATTTGGATAAACTGTCTGCACAATTTATTTGCTTACAAATGTGGTAGAGAAGTTCAAAGGTCATTGTGGCAAATAAATATAAATAATGCAAATAGTGGCATGTAATTTCATAGCTGATACTAATCATAATAATAGTCATTTGAAACACATGTTTCCATCAGCTTAACAGGATAGATTTCTTACTCCAGGGCTGTCAAACTCACGGCCCGTCAGCCAGATGCGTCGTGCGCTGGCCACGCCCCTACCCGGTTTAGCAAAAGGGAAAAAAGTTCCGATACATCACATGACACAGCTGTGACGATGCAAGTTTAACGTCCCTGTCTTACTCCTTTCATTTCTAGAGAATAGGTAATCCATTTTCAAGGGATCCAAATATCAAATGTTCTATGAAAATATATCTCTCAGGGATTGTTGCATCTGGTTTGCTTTTGTGGGAATGACTTTTTAGTGGTGAAAGTAAGAATGAATTGCTGGTGATGGTTTCATAATTGCAGGCATCATAATTGCAACATGTAATGAAAGTAGGGACTGGATGCACAAGGTAGATAAGGAAGTTGGGAGGAAGAGCTTTCATCAAGATTGGAATACGTGGTTGGGAAGCTGGGATTGGGAGCAGAGTTGTTGTCCTGATACTGTCAATAATGTAATGTGTTACGTTAATAACTTTTAATTTGAGTTGAAAACAGATACATGCTCTTCCAACTTTTAGCTGAGATGTCTGAACTCAGAGGAAGGGAAGATACTTCATTAATACTTAAAACCTTTAAAACCTGAGGTTGATTTTGCATTTGTTTTAATAAAATTCCATTCAAATCACTTGTTGGTTGGACACAAATTTATTTTTCTACATCAAGTTTATCATGTTTAATCCTCACCCCAATGTTTAACATATTTATCTTTAGGGATACCCGATAAAATAAATACATAGTGGGAGTGATCCCATAATCTCATCATCTCTTCTATAGCTCCCTGCTGATAATTGACTATCAAGAACAGAATTTTTATTTGTCTTTTGCATAACAGAAATTGTCCTTAATTGTTCCTGTGCAGCATTTAAACAGTCAATGTATATTTGAATACATTGTTTAAATGGTTCGTTTCCCTACTGGACAATCTCTTATATGAGGCCTGTTACAGCAATAACAATAAGAAATTATTGATTTACTTTACTTTTAGAAAGTCATTTTCAATTAATGTCACAATTCAAATGGGGAAAAAATAGCAAATTTCTTCACTGTATGGCTAATGTAGTAAGGAAAATAACTATTAAAAATCCTAATTTGTAAAGGTTTAGAGCAAAATGGTAAAAATAAAAGAAGTAAATGCATTTAAAATAAAATGATTCTAATCAGCATCACCAAGATTTAAACTGTCATCATTATGCTTAGTGGACTGTATAACAATAAATAATTTCAAAGCTGTTTATCCACTTAATACTAATATATTAAAAAGAATAAATAATAAGCAATGGGAATAAACAGAAGGAATATAGAAAAACATGTTCCATACCATTTATATGGTTCAATGAAATAAAAGATTTCACAAACAGGCAAAGTATGCTTGAATTCAAGTGCATCTCATATAGTACTTTTCCATCAGTCAATTAAAACTCAATTCTTTCTCCTTCCCTCTTCCTCTCCACAAATATATTAAGAAATGTTTAGGATTTATTTATTCAGATGCATTTACTTATTTAAATCTCCGAATTGTTATACAGAGATTACTCTTATTGAACTGAAGAGAACTTATTCAAAGGTACATATTTACAGAATTGCTGCCTTACAGAGCAATTCTAAGCCCTGTTGTTATTTATTTTTTGTTATTAACATTTATAAGACAGCCACAACACCCCAACTCTCCAGGCATCATGTAATTAAAGTAAAAGAATATTGTATAGCCAGCTAAAAATGCAATAATAAAATCACCAGGACAAACATACAGCAGAAAATATAAAGCCAACTACATAAATTAATGCTTTTTTTAAAAAAATGGGGGAGGGCTAAACCCAGGCAAAACAAAAGTATTAAATAAATAAACTATTTAAAGGGTCATATTTAATTAAAACAAGTGTATTCCACTTTTCTATTTATTGAAACACAACCCATCAGGCCAGCTTTTTATAAGAAATCAAAGAGACAAAGTCTGAAAAAAACACACACTAACACTAGACTACATTTTTATAACTGGGAAGCTTTGTATTGATTTAGGTTGGGTTAAGGAAAGAAGACCTGTTGCAAATGCCACCTCTTCATGGTTATTTTAATAAAAAGAGAAAGTTTCCTGGTGTGATGCAATTATGAATTTCGAACATCATGATACATTTAGCTTTCAGACGGGTTTATTCAATGCCCTCCTTTGGCTGCACCCCACCCAATGCCATTGATCTCCCCAAGTCGAGCATTAAGAGGAAATGTGCCAGAAATCTTCTTGTTCAGCTCTCTTGAATAATACAGTAGACTATTGTGCTCAGGAAAGAAAAAAAAATGAAACACTATTTTCAAATGAAATTCAGCATCTTCAATTAGCACGAAGGAATAGAACAGGCTCCATAAATAAAAAAGAAAGAAACCTTATACGAAATGGCAGCCGCCATCTCGATGAAATTTGTCATTATGTTCATAAGTTGCATTTTAAAGACATTAGCAGAAAAGCATGGGGTGTTCATAATGTTTATTTTCAATTACTATTCCCATAGGAAAATAATTTTACAGCTTTTAATTAATTTTTCAGTATTTAGTAGCTTATTAAAGGAAAAAAAGGGGGGAGGCATTTATGGTTTTTCTTTACTTCTCCTTTTTTTAAAAAAAATAAATAATCCAACACATTTGCAATACCTCATTAAGAATACTCTGGTCTTCTTGTGAGCTGCTCCTTTTCATATACTGCATTCAAAATATGATCAGCACAACTTTATGAGGGCAATTATGGTACATGGGTAAAAAAATAATTTGTGCACCTCCTAAAAGTTATCCAAACCTTCCATACTGATTCTCTGGGTCATCCCTTACATATTGGTGAACAATTCCGGGTGGTTTTTTTTTGCAGGGTTGTGGAAAAAGAATCATTTGCTTCAAGAAAATGTATCTGCTCAGAAGGCATTGAACTCATGTCATTTCGGTTCCCAGTTGAATTCATGCTATTGATTTCCTCTGAGACAGCAATCAGACACAATGAGTGAACAAAGCAAGACAGACCCAAACCTACAATCAAGTTGAATTGAAACTCCAGTGTTAATTTAATTTCTACTGATTCAGCCACCGGGTGGGTTTTTATTACGAGTGAATCTTTCTTTTCTAATCTCTTGACCACAGCTCCAAATATTAATGCTTCATGTAAGAGGGAAGCTTGGTTAGTGAAGCTGTATCCAAGAGATATCAGATTTCTTCAAATTTTCACCACCACCACAACCAACAACAACAATACCAACAAAAGCCAAGCAAGCAAATGCTCGGTTTGAAAAACCAAAGAACCCAGAGGATGGGTCAAAGATAATGCTCAGGCATAGCGCATAAATGCCATTGTTATTATGGTAAGTTAAAAATAAAGCCAGCTTTCTACCCATTGCATCTGAGCCTTTCTCTCAGGAACAACCTAGAAGTTTGTAAGACAGACCTACAAGAATTATTGAGGCTGGCCTGCTGAACCCAATCCTAATGAAGTGGAACTTATTGAGAAGAAAATACTGCTCACCTATGCAGAGACAACTTTATCCTTAAGCAGAGTGAGGTTGGTGATGGGTTCTGAGGAAAAGGGAATGCTTTCAAGGTGGAGAAGAAGATTGGGTATGGATAAAGTTAAAATAAAATTAAAATTTTCATACGGTCAAATTTTGTATACATCATGAGTTAACAGAAGGAATGACATCCCAAGAGGAAATGTATATAAGTTCAGCAGGTTTTACCTCCTTATCAGGCTGCATAAGACAGATACATTATAATAATTAATAATTTTGGAAATGGAAAGCAATTGCAATTCTATCAAGTGCTTTACTAATTTATTTCAAAAAGTAGCCAAATATTTTCACATGATGGTTCTCATACTACATTGACCTGCAAGTATGGATCAGACACCTCACTTCATGGATTGACTTCTTTTTTGATCTGCCCCGAATAGTTTGCCTCCTGATAACAATTGTCAATAATTTTCAACTTAAAATGCCCTTGACATGGCACTGTTAATAAATCATGATTTATTTCAACAGATAAAGTAAAGGTGTCAGTGCAAGCAGATGCAAAGTAATTCCCATTATTCACCCTGGCTCTTTTGGTTCAAATCAAGATTATCAGTTATAAAATCTGGTACTCAAAATATTTGTTTTTTATAATTTCTTTGTGCCCAATCTGTGAAAAAGTCTAGGAAGGAAGAAAAGGGACATACTTGGTATAATTTGATCCAGATTGTGTTTATAAATTCTATGATTTGTACCCCCAAGGCATTTGAAGGGGATACCATCAAGCTTTGTACTTCATCACACAAATTTGCATAATCTCAAAGTTTATGTGCCTATCTTCATTCATTGTTTTGCTATCTTGGTACCCAGATTTTCTGTAAATATACTAGCAGACTATATCAGGAAGTAAAGCAAATAAAATACAGACTCTATTGTGTCTGGGTTTGTTCTCTTCAACATTTTATTACTGTTCCCTATGTTGGTTACTGTATTGATTTTTTTCTCTCTTAGTTGGTATCATTCATAATCAGGTGGATAACAAGCATTTTCCCCAGATTTCAAATCTACAGAGACATCTTGTGGGGGTCAGTATTGATTTAATTTCCAAACACCAGAGCCTATTTTAATTGGGACAACTTTTGTTTCATAGGTGTTTGTGGTACACCTTCCCCTTTAGTATTTGGAAAGAAATAGTTTGTAAGAAATTATTTCCAGATCTGGAGCTGCTTGCAATAACAGATCTATTTCTAAAAGCAGACTGTATGAAACTCTTATGGGCAGTCCCAAAAAAAACAACCCAATCAAGTGGGTTCTATATTTATCCTTTCTTATATCTATCCTTTTTCTTTTGTATTGTTACTTAAAACCTTCATATATATTTGATTTATTTGCTATTCTTTCATGTGTTAAGGAGTATTTTAATACAAGGGATTCCATAATTAACATACTTAATAGAATAAGCCCCTGTTGTATACTCTGAAGCATTCTCTGTTTATTTCCGTGGGATTTCGTTTTTCTCCTTTTTACAACACAGCATAAAAAAATATTCTCATTTCTTCATTATAGCCATTTTTATATAGCTTTTTCCAGGATACACACTTTTCCAAGGTATAAGTATAAGTAACACAGAACACTAAAATATACATTATCAATAAATCACTAGGCCTTTTGACGGAGTTGTGACTGATAGGTCTAAGTTTATGTGTGTGTTTGTTGGTGTGTATATGGAAGGGGAGGACAATAAAGTTGTGGCAGGCTCCAATGAATTTTATCTGCCTCTATAAAAATGATCACAATTTGATTGCTTTTTGTTCAGTCAGGGTACATATAGAACAAAGAAATATAGTACAGGTATATTAATATTTGCTCAGAAATATTTTTAAAAGAAGTTCCTGGGATGCTTTTCCTTCTTACACACCCTCAGTTCTCTCCCAATTTGCTTTATCATTTGTTGCAGTAAACCCTATTTTTTTTCTATCCATGCAACTCCATAATGATGTAAATCAAAGTCTTTGTGGAAACATTAAATAGTTTTATTAACCCAGAAGCAGGAGAATTACCAGATACCTGAACAGGCAAAGGAGGACACAGAAAATTGAAAAGGAGGACACATTGGGGGGGGGGAAGACCCACTAACTATTTAACTTTCTTGGCATCTGCATACACAACTGAAATCAGAACTTTTCCTAGGCTTGATGGATAACAGGTTGAAAGGAAATATAGATCTTTGTTTCTGTATATTATAACAGCAGTGAAAATCTTGTATGAACACCAGTGGAAAGACTTATACATTCTTATAACAAAAAAATGGATTGCGAAGTTAATGGAATTGGCTGAGGTGGTGAAACTCACTCCTTTGATTAAAGAAAAGACTTTTCAAAAGAAGTGTTTTCTAAGGTGAATTTTTTTTATTTGTTTCACCTTAGAAAACACTTCTTTTAAAAATTTAATTTTGGGTTTGACAAATAACTGTTTATGAGTATAGAAATACAGAGTATTATTGTTGATTTCAGAGGTTAATGTATTTTGGATCTGTACCAAAGAAAGTGTGAAATTCTTCTTTTTTCCCCCTTGTCCTTTGTTTTCCGTTTATTTTTATTTTCCTTTGTTTTTTGCTTTTTTTAAAAAAACTTTCTTTTCCTTAACTGTAACATTTTTTAATTTACCTAGTTGGGAAACAAAAACTCTACAAACAAGAGAACATGAACAATTTCACAATCAACAATGATTCAAATCACAAAGCTTCAAAAATATTTCCCATTTAGTAGTCAAGAATACCTTTACGATAATCAGCAAGCAGATCCTGATAACATCCTGGTCCAAAGACCTAGAAGATCCTAGTTTTTGAAGTGCCTTCTGAAAGCCTAATGGAATGGAAGCTATCGGTATCTAATCTTAATCATTCCTGGAGCCATGGATATATCAATAAAATAAATGAAATATATAAAAAACTGTGCATAACTACATTGCTAAAACAAGCACAAGATATACAAGATTTTTAAAAATATTTTCCAGGCGAGAATAAATAAAATGCAATGGTTTATGCCAGTGTTTATCAGGGCCCCTGGAGCCCACTCTCCTACATGCTTTGCAAATCATAAGTTCAGCCACACTTGTTAGGACTTGACATATTAGCCATAATGGAGATGGATCCATTTTTTTTCAGACTTTCCCTCCCAATTAAGCTGCACAGCAAAGAAATGCCACCGGGAACTGTTAACCAATACAGCTAGCAAATTGTCTGAAGCACACTTCTCCAAATACAGCTTCCTTGAATTAATGCCTATGCACTCATTTATGAATTCAGGCATCCACTGATACCAAAAAGCTGTCAAAGTATGTAACTCCTTGGAGATTTGGAGGAATGAAACCTCGAAAGGGTCAAACAAGATCCCCATGGACTAGGAAAGTGCTTGGATTCAAAGTCTAGCACTAGCATTCTAATAAGTCCCAGGAAGCACTTTGAAGTAACAGCCTCACCCCATAAGACTCTTCAAAATCAATAGAGTTTAATCATAATTTTTTCCAACAATAGAACATCCCATGATAAATTATTTCCTTCACTAGTTCAGATGACGCTTTTAGAACTAAGTTCCATTTATCATTTGGCATTTCCTAGAGGACTAATTCAAATCAAACGTATATGTGAACTGCTTTGCTACATCAGGTTTAATAATCTTTTTAAACTCTTTCTTCCGAGAACAGCTAGAATTATTCTGGGCAAGAACTGTAGTTGATCAACAACATGCCATTTTACCTTGATTGCTGTTGCCCGGCTTGAGGCATCTTGACAGGAAGCAGCAAAAAGTTGCCTTCTTCTTAAGCAGTTCTTGAATATTTGGAGCTCCCTGGAATGCCTCTCTGCTTTTAACAGGTACTTACAAAGGCACTGCAGCTGCAAATCATGGTGTTCAGCCTTCTCTCCCTGCCAAATTATACTGGAAATGTTAATGAAGAGTCAGTCTTCAGGAATTCAATGCAGGTGTCTTCAGGAAGACATTTTCATGAACATTTCTACCCAGTCTTGAGTCATGCATTATCAGGCTTCCAGCTCACATTCTGTGCACAGCTCTATATGGAAAGATGCTGGCTTCAGAAATTACTCTGTTTATCTAAACCTATCTGCTCAAAATAAGCCTCATTTGATTTTGGATAGCCTCTTCCTAGGAAATGAGTATAAGATAGAGGCCTAAATGGCATACTCACCTATATAAGACTCTCTTCTTTGTTAGTATATAACACACAAATAAGATTAAGTGGGAGAAGGCCAGAAATATTCATTTTCTTCCCAACACCATGACATTAAGGAATAAACAATTCCTTTCCTTTTTATTTTTTATTTTGGAAAATATCAAGGGCTTGATTGTGGGCAAGTCGCATACTTTATATTTTTAGTAGTTTTAGCATATCCTCCATAGTTGCAAAAGTGTGAATGTACTATTTGCTTTGCTGTTGGATAGGTTTATAGCTAAGACAAGTAGGTAGAATGTTATTTCTCTCTGGAAATGGCATTGTGGGAAAAGAAAGAACTGTAACCACTCTAGGCATCCTTTTCAGGAAAGATATGACTTTAACTGAGCCTTCCATAAAGTTCCTCAAATGACTACATTAGGGAAAAAGAAATAGAAACCAAAGTCCCATTTGTCAAATACACATTAACAAGCAATAAGTACCAATGAAAGAAAGAAACCAGTTATAGGCAACTGATTCACTAACATTATCACTTCTGTGATTCTGCATGGTTAATATATATATAAGGCATAGGCAGGAATAATTGTGATGTATCACCTGTTTCCTGAAGTTTGAAGAAAATCTCCATGGACCTATAGAAATGTCTTTGTTCATCTAGCGAACAGCTTATTGGTTTCCAAACATTTACTCTCCCCAGTTTTAAAAATTAAATTAGGTATTGAAATCAACCCTATAATTTTGAAATAAAGGATGGCATACTTCATTTTAAAAAATGGTCAAAGGAAGGAATATATTGGTTTATTGACTTGAAATCCTACTTTCATAGATTTAAACATTTCTAAATGAGATATTACTACTAGAAAGAGCATGAGATTGTGATGTCGTTTGTTATTGCTTGAGATATATTTTCCACGTCATACCAAAGTAGACCAGATTTGTTTTGAGTATTATGAAAATACTATTCTTTTTGTTAGTCTCCAAATTGCAACTAAGAAGCATGTTCTGAATTAAGCAAACAGCCCTGGCACTGTTCCACTTCAGGGCAAACATTACATCAAACGTCTATCCAAACAAGTCTTAAAAAATGCAATGTGAATTCATTGTGAAAAAGAATTTAAGACAGTGATTGGAAATGCAGGTAACATCAATAAGGAACTTTATATAGGACAAGTTGTATAGAATAGTCTAGGCATTTTACCAAAGGGTACAAATAACAGACAGATGGTTGCTTTTAAAGCGGGGCGATAATCTATGCCTCAGAGATGAATGAAGATCTGAAAACCCTTATAAAATTCCTGGAATTTCCTAGGGTAAAAAAAACTGGTGGCATAGTTTTCTGCCATTTTGAAGCAGGAAACACACACAAAAAGTAGTATAAGTCTAATATATTTTTTCAAACGCATCTCTCAGACTCTCAAAAGCCTGGAATAAACCCAGAAGATCCCAACTTTAACACAGTCTGTAATGTAACCCTATCAGGCTTGATTTATTGTTCTGTCTACTAAAGGCTTTCCTATAAAGTTGAATGTAGTTACCAGCCACAAAAAGGCCACATGCCTGCATCACCTGTGAAAAAGCAATGGGGCTTCGATGCCAGGGTTCTGGATTTTTATGTTTTTTGACCTTGTCTGAAACATGCCTGTGACTGACACACACACTGGAAGGTATGAAATATGTTAATTAGTCTTTGATTTATAGCAAAATAATAAGATGGTGCTGGTGATAATTATAACAATGGTTGGACCCTTTTTAAAGTTTAGTTCAAACGGTTCTTTCTTAGACTAATCAAAACCATAGTATGAATGAATTTGGGTAAGTCGTAAAAGAAACTAAACTAAGCAAAATAGTGCCTCAAGGATTTGTGCATACATATACATATACATATACATATACATATACTATACACATACACATACACATGCATGTATATAAATGCATGCCTTACTATTTACTACAATTTTATTATAATACCAAAATATTTATTGATTTATTTTTCTCATTTTTGAACTGCCCGTCTCCCTCAAGAAGGGATTCCGGGCGATGCACAATAAAATGTTAAAGTATAAGAACATATAAAAATAAAAAAAAATAGGAAATTTAGAATTTAGAAGCAGTGAAGGATGATTAAAATCTGTCAACAATTAATTTAAAAGACGAAGGGAAGGCTCTCAGGGTACCACCAGCCTTATGGCTGCAGGCTCTTCTGAACTCCCTATTGAGGCCACAGAGCCAAGATTTAATTCTTTGCGGAAGGCCAGACGAGTGGCACCATGGGGGGGGGGGATATTCCACCAGGCTGGGCAAAGGGACAGAAGACTCTCTTCCTAGACCTGCCAATTGGAATTCTTTAACGGAAAGGGTCTGCAACATACCTTCCCTGCCTGATTGGATGGGATGGGCCGATATAATGGGACAAAGATGGTTCCATAGATAGCCTGGCCCCATGTCATATAAGGCTTTATAGGTCCCAACCAACCCCTTGAATTGGACTTGGAAGCAAAGGGACACCCAATGCAATTTGCAGAACAAAGATGTTACATGCACCTTTCTTTATGCTTCCAGAATTGCTTGCATTCTGCACCAGCTGAAGCTTTTGTATACTTTTCAAGGATAGCCCAATGTAGAGTAATTTGTGATAGTCTAGTCAGGAGATGACCAGGGCATGAGAGCCTCCCTATCCTGGAAATGATGTAACTGGTGCACAATATGAATTTGAGCAAAGACCCTCCTAGCCACAGCTGCCAACTGTTCTTCAAGCAGGGGCCATGAGTCCAAGAGAACCCCCAGTTTATCCGGGCTGGTCTGTCAGGGGTAGTGCAACTCATGCAAGACCACAGATGATAATTTCTTGGATACAGAGTGGGCCCACTCATGGCCACACCAGGGTTCAACTGTTTATGTTTATTATTGTCCATGACACACTGCATTTTGTTTACAATGACTTTCCACAAGTAGTTTTTCCTATATTATTTTTTTTTCAGAATCTGCCACTTATTTTTCTGATCCAAGGTATGGAAGATGTTATAACACCCTGGTTTCAACATAAGGATTTTTTTTTAAAAATGGGCAATGAGCAAATCTGAGATTATATCTCTCACATTCTTAGGATCAGAGGTGAAATCTAGCCAGTTCGGACCAGTTCTGGCATACCTGTAGCGGAAATGTTGACTGGTTTGGAGAACCGGTAAATACCACTTCTGGCTGGCCCTGCCC
>JANHFL010005567.1:317963-346500 GCA_032468155.1 Oxyrhabdium leporinum
GAGGAGAGGAGAGGAGAGGAGAGGAGAGGAGAGGAGAGGAGAGGAAGGAAGGAAGGAAGGAAGGAAGGAAGGAAGGAAGGAAGGAAGGAAGGAAGGAAGGAAGGACCACAAACCCTGGCACTAGACGCAGCTTCAGAGGATGCTTTGAAACAGCACAGCAATTCAGGGCTGGAAGGGACTTCAGAGGTCATCTAGTCCAACCCCCTGCTCTAGCAGGAGACCTTATATCATCTTGGCTATTTTGGTGCCTCTAACATGGAGGAGAAATTCCCAGAAAAGAGAAGGAGTTTACTAGGCAAGGCTGCCATGCAGAGGAAGGCAGAGATAGTCCTCACCTTATGACAATTGAGCCCAAAATTTTGGTTGCTAAGCAAGAGCATTGTTAAAGTGAGTTTCTGTCTTTTGACCCCCCAGTCACATGACCACATAGCCATGCCCAGCAAGCCGCGCCGACAGAACTAGTAGTAAAAAAATTTGGATTCCACCACTGCTTATGATCAATGTCTTATTATTAAAGGCATATGTGGAACTCTCATTTTTATTTTCGTTTACGTTGAACAATCTTCATAATAGGTTCAGCACTTTTCATAGCCTCTAAAGGTTATGTTATTTAAAAGTCACACTATATATGACTGCAGTGCTTCTCTGTGTCCTGTACTAGAAAATTAGAATATATACAGGTTTGAAAGTATATCTGTTGTGTGGCGTGAGGGAATTAACTCTACATTAATTAGGATTCTTTCCAGACTGCTATATAAATATTCAAAACCAATTAGCCTTATTATACAAGACAAGGATAAAAGGATCTCTCTTCTGCGTTCTAATTACTTGACTCATAAAGAACTTTATGAACTCACAACATTATATAGGCTATTAACAAACAGGGCTGTGTGTTATTTTGTTTGAAGAAGGTTGGATCAAATTCTCCCTCTGAACTGTATCTTTGGAATATTTCATGGCATTGAATTAAATATGTTTTTTGGACAAATCCAAAGACTCTCATTCATCATTGCAGTTTTCTTTTGATAGATGGACAAAATGGGAGCAGGTGGTGCTTTCTGATATTAGCATGAATAACTAGCCATAATTTTTATTATTTCCTTCTTGCCCCTCGGAGCATTTGGGATGGCTGCTTTTTATGTCTCACTCTTTTTTCCAGAATTTGCTTAGAAAGTCACCCTTGAAAAAGAAGAAACAGGAAGAAAGAGTCACAGATCTATTCCACTCTTTCATTTTTCTAAATCATTCCTTCTTGGGTGATTTATTTTTTCTTACATCCATACCTGTTTATCTACATCTCAGTCTTTGGCATATAGCAGAGTCAGTGTCCATTCTCTGCAATTCTACAGCTTTTAGGAAAGTTGTTTTATTATGCCCACCTTTCTCATTTAATTTGAGGAGGAATGGGGAAATCCTTTTTCCCCTCCTACTTATCTGTCTCTTGCACAGAATGTGTATAAGATTGCATAACTCACTGTTAAATTACTCCAGTTAATATAGTCATTTACAAGAGGACGCGCACGCGCACGCACACACACACACACACACTGGTAATGCAGGAATTCTCAGACTTCTAAAAACTTGTATGTAAGTCAAAGAAACAATAGCAGCTCCTTCTTTGCCAATAAGCCATACCAAACCATACAGCCTAGTAGTAGTGTTAGTACTAGTAGTGCTTGTGGATGATGGACTTGGTTAGCCTCTTCAGTGTTTATTAAGAGCTTACTGTTAAAGCATATTGTGATGGCTTGTCCTGTCAGTGTTGGTGAAACTTATTAACACTGCTGATGCTACTTAGTTTGCAAAAAAGAGCCTGCGAGAAAACAATCAAGCTCAGAGAGCACCAAGGACCCCTCATTTTAATCTCGAGCTACAAATATTCTCCAAATATCAGCTTAGAAGTTGCTGTGCTTTCTGTTCATCATCGCTGGTATCTCTGCCTTTAAAAAGGTGCATAGGGAACATTTACAAAGCATATTGTGCTGAAACTCTGAAAGGCATCCAGCTGAGACTTCTCACTTTGGAAGGACCTACCTTTCCTACTGTTTGGAAGGATTTATCATAGCTAGTGTTTTTGTTCCATCCTATCTCCAGCCCCATCAAAAATTCAATGAATTGCATGCAAACATATTTTGTGGCTTCTTATTCCGCTTTATGGTAAAAGCTTTTATTAACTTCTAACGTATTGTCTTCAAATTCCAGGTCATAAATTTGCATCTAATCAAACGTCCTTTGAAGCTCAAATAGGATGATGGCTGATATGCACACAGACCTCCTAACAAATTCGTAAAAATAATTATTTTCACAGCCCTTCCAACATATCTGGTAGCACACATCTGAAAATGGTCTTTAGGGACTAGTGCTTTGTGTCCCTTTTCTCTCCTTGAATTTACCATTAAAAATCCCTGATTTCTAATTACCTCTTTGGGATGGAGAAAGGATTTTTATTTGCAGGAATTATATTTATCTTTCATTCCAAGCAGTTAATACGCTTCACAATCATTTTATATCTGCCTTTCTAATAACCTTCTGAGGTGTGCGGCTACTTGGCGCATTTTCAGATGTTCCTTTTCTTAAAACACATCATTTTCTGGGTTCACTTTAGGTTCTGCATTTTTACAAAAGCTCAGAAAGCCAACTACAGTTTAGAAAAGGAGATAAACAATATAGAAGTAATCAAAAACCTAAATATGATTTTCTTGCATAAAAATAAGACGCTGGCTATAGTTAATTTTAAAATGATTTTATATTCATATAGAATGTTGTGGTTTTCCCTTCAGGTGACTTCACAGCTAGATGCTTACTAGTTTCATCAAGATCTCTAATGAGAAGTAAAAGAATTGATGGTTTTCCACATCTGGAGAAAATAATATTCGAAATCTCATTGCAGAAGGAAGGATGCCCTGTGATAATCTAGTTCAATGCATTTTGTGAACTCTGCCTGTATAAGTACATATTATGTCAAGTGAACATTAATTAACAAATATCAGTTCAACAAACCAAAATAAAGCATAGCATGGAAATCCAGCCATGTTGTTCTAAGATCTTCCAAGATGGCAAGTATGGCCACTACCAGAAAAATAATTCATGGTCTTATTCAAGAGGCAGCTCAGAATATTGAACCAAAAAAATTAATAATAATGGGGAGCGGGGCATGAAGACAGCCCAAAGGTAGTGAATCAAAGAAAAGAAAAGACCTCAAATAATATTAAGCCTAGAACAAAAACGATTATTTCAAAAGGTCCAAAAGTCAAGAAGTCCAACAGTCAACTCAGAAACTTCTAACACAGTATACAGAACAGTGACGTCAGCTACACTGCAGGCAGTACTGTGACATGAGCCCTGCCCTTTTTCTGTTTGCAAATTATTTATTTATTAATTGAATTTATATGCCACCTGTCTCACCAAAGACAGTTCTAGGCGTTGTTACACATACACCCAGAAGGTGACAAAACCAGGGAGCCGCTGAAGATGATGCTAGCAATTAACTTGCACAGATAGGTTACCCCAACATGTGGACTGCTGAAATGATAGGCTTTTTTAAAAACCAGGTGGAGTTGACAAAAGTCCTTCCAGCTTCTCCTTCCAACTTAACAACAAATACAATGATAAAATGGTAGCCTTTCCTTTCTTTCCCTACCCTGCCCTACCGATTCAGTGGTGTCATCATGAAATGTTTATTTCTTTTTAACCAAATCAAATTGACAAGAGTCCTGCCAGTTTCTCCTCCTAGCCTGCGAGAAATTGTGTTAGGCTGATGGAGAAGGAAGGCTCTCTCTAGATACAAACAGCAGATGGGGGAAATCCTTACTGATTTATCAAAGGGTCTTTGGCCCAAAACGCAAACATCTTGGGGAAAAAGAAATTCAAACGCTTCAGAGAGTTCCTGTTATTAATGAATTTGCTAATAAAAGAGTAGAGAGGATTCCTATCTCTTTTCTCCAATTTCTACCCTGATTCTCGGCATTGCATTCCTTAAAGAAAACTTGACTCTTGTGACTTTTGCTTTCTTAACTGATAAGAGACAGGAAAACTAGTAAAACAATAGCTGCACCTGATGTACAAGTGTCAGGTATAAGGAAGAGTCATTAGAAAGGGGCTTATAAAAATGTCTACCAGAGGAAACTCTCTGTTAAAACCATGCATGGAAAATGGTTGGTGCTTGCTTTGTGTTTTGGGCGGGGGGGGGCGGGGGGCTGCACCAAGGGAGGCTCATTCAATTTCATTGTACACATGTTGTGCATTTACAATAAAAGTTTGCTTTGATTTGCTTTCCCAGGAATAGTGGGAGGGATAAAGAAATGGGAGAATTCACCAATCAGAGGCCTTGATAAGTGGACATCTCACCTTCACCATGGTCCAAGGGGAGGAAACTGGCCTCATGGAGATCAAGAAGCTTTTGGCTGTAATATGGAAATGCTCTAAGACATCAAGGCTTGATAAACCATATGGATACCAGACACCTTCTCAAAATATACCCTGTCTAACCTGTAAAGTAGGACCAGAAAGTGTTACAAGGATCTATGCCTTTCAGGAAAATAAGTGTACAGTATTCTTTTCAGTCACCATTTTTATATGTCCTACATCAACAAATTCCAACTTACTATTAAATAAAAAAATAATCTTTGGTAGTTTGCTTCGTACATTTTAAATACTTTTTCTCAGAAGTTCTTTGTTTTTGTGGAGAAACCACCCTGTTTCAGTCTTGCAGGGCAGAAAGTTAACTAAGAGAGAAGGTTGGAGGTTTTTTTTGAGGTTTTTAGCAGTTAGAAATAATAAAAATTCTTACATTTGGGGGGGGGGATTTGGGGTGGTAAGGGTTTAAATTTCAAAGGTGAAAAAAAAATCCTTTCCTTCTTTTTTGGATCATTTCAACCAACAAGGAGCAATGAGTATTGGTATGTTCACCACTTGAGTTGATATGAATAAAGGCAGGATAAAAATCTATTCAAAAAAAATTCTTTTCTCAGATAGGGTAAAAAAAACAGTAAAATGACATTGGCTCTAACAGCATTATTCTATGGCTATTAAAAGACATTCAGAGGATGGGTACTTGTCTCTTTTTATTAAATTAGCAAGTCTTTCTCTTTTTGAGAGTAAATTAGGGTCTCAAGTTAGGCAGACAAAACTCTGGGCCAGGCCCTTTAAAATGCTGGTCTACTGCCACAAAAATTCCAGAATTCTTTCCTCCACTCTTTCCTTCCATTTGCAAACAGTTTCAACACTACGACAACAAAAGTTAAGGCCTGAACCCCTGGATCTAGCACTAGATTTTAAGGGAATTAATTGTCACAGAGGAAAACAACTATTGATATACCAAGACCATTTACTGCTGTTGATGGAACAAATTGTTTGCTTGGTTTCTTCCTTCTTTCCTATTGACTCTGTATCTTTATTCTCCCTATCTTAACTTCACACAGCATGCTAAGCTATAAAGTTGATTTTTTTTGCCTGTGCTTTTAATGTGGGAACTACGCTACTATTATTTACTTAGTTTATGTCCAGCCTTTATTATTTTTATAAATAACTTAAGGTGGCAAACACACTCCTTCCTCCTCCTATTTCCCCCCCCCCCAAAACAACAACTCTGGGTTGGGCTGAGAGAGAGTGACTGGCCCAAAGTCACCCACCTGGCTTTCATACCTAAGGGGGGATTTGAACTCACAATCTCCTTATTTCTATCCTGATGCCTTAACCACTAGACCAAACTGGCTCACTATGGTTTGTAAATCATGATTTATAGCTTTGCTTTGTTAAAATCCAACAAATTCTGCCTTGTTCAATAAATTGTCGTTAAAAGAACCATGGCACTACAGATTAAGGAAACATACTTTTGATGTCCACAGTAGTCCACAGATAGCTTTGGCTATCTCTGAAGAGTTATCCTTTCCATGCTGTATGAGTGTGAATCCACTCAAGATATCTCATATTCTTATCAGTAGTGAGCATTGTCCATGCAGGCTGGGACAGATGGGATTGGAATCCAGCCACATCTAAAGAGTCGCTGACTTTCTGACTTGCACTGGTCAGGAGAGAAATTATTTTATGATATATATTTAAGCCTTTGCTACTAAACTGAAACCAAGTGAGCATAAAGGAGCTTTCACTGCCTCCTGCTTCCTCTGATTCACTGGTGCTTGAAAGCGAGTACATTTATTTTGACGAATGTAGCCTATCTGAAGACCCACAACAATGTGTGCATAATAATATAGCAATCTGGCGGCAACTGGCTGCTCTATGTTAATCTTCTTTAATTCTATATGATAGAAATAATTATAGAAGGGTATGCATTGTTGCAAATTCAGCAACCTATTCCTTTGTGTTGGGCCAGGGTGATTTAGTCTGATTCAGATTTGGTTCTCATCAATGTGCAGTATATTAAATGGATTGTTTGCAGTAATGTTTTGTTAAAATTTGTATGGGTGAGAGTTTTCTCATCTACCAACCAGCTTCTTCCTATTAGCAAGAGACAATCAGGGAAGCTATTTTCCTCAAACTTTAATTTTTCTTCCTTTTGTGTCTATGGTCTTATCTTTTATTAGCATAAATTCTATGGCTTCCTTATCTGGACTCTGTCAAACCATAAATTCAGAACTGTGGTGCATTTTTCTTCTGCTCAAATCTTTCACAACTCTGTTCTACTTCATTGGCTTGTTTTATTACTGCACAACAGATTTTGTTCTTAAAAGTCATGTATTAGGTAAAACACCTCTATGCATTAATACTCATTGATTTATAATCATGTGTTTTCCTCCATTGAAAATTTAATCTTATACGCAATTAATTTACAATCCTGCTTTCTAAATGCTGTACAGTTTCCTATCTACTCATTTGACTTTAGGTTGATGCTTAACTATCCGTAAGTAGAGGGGGGTGGAAATAAAAACATTGTCCCAACCCATGTTCAATAGCGTCTGCGCTCCTTTTAGTCATGAAAAGGAATATTTTCTCTTGCTCAAATGATCCTAAATACGGCAACTAGAAGAATTTTGGGATATGGTATAGGTGATAAAAGGCAGAGCTAAATAAGCCAGGAAAATCTGTCACATGACAGATATCACCTACAGCTAACTTGAGAAGGTGAGTTAAACACTCATGAATCTAGCATCAGGTTTCAGGTAATACTCTCTTTCTGGATCACTCTGCTTGTATTTAGAAAAGGTGAAAATGGTATTATTGATGAAGTTTGTGGTGAATTCCAACCACAGCATGTAAATGACTAGTATGTGTTGCTGCTGTCATTTGGGTATATTGGGATTATTTCTGAACCTTCAGAAAGAAAGCTAGCAAATTCAAGTCTAAGAAGTCCATATGGAGCTATCTACATCAGGGAAGTCAATTTCTTATATCTACCAAAAGTGCTTTTTCAAAAGGCAACTGGACTTTGTTTTTCCCTTGAAGACATTTTACTTCTCATTCAAAATCTTCTTGGATGAGAAACAAAATGTCTTCAAAAAAAAAAGTCCAGTTGTCTTTTAAAAAAGCACCTTTGGCACAGCCATGACCTGGATGACTGAGAATTTCCATAGACTTACATGTACCAGTTTCACATGCTAGATTTGGTATGGACTACAGTACATACATGAAAATGTTGGGCCATCACAGATTAAGTTATCCTCTATTTACTGTTCCCTGCTCTTGGTCCATAAATTACTAGCTAAGTTTAATTATCTGTAAAATCAGACTCATATCATCATATATATCGATTTTATGCTTCCTTCAAGACACATCTTTCAAAAATTCAATTCTCAGTCAAGTTGTTTCATTAGCATTGTCCTGCCATGATTAAAATTAGATTCAGTAAAGTTAGTTCTGTGCTAGATAAATGTCTAAATGCACAGAAATATTCATTAGGAAAACACATCAAATAATTCTGAATTCATATGTTTTGGAGGGGAAGTTAAATTCATTCTTGGAGAAACGGATAATAAAATCCACACTTGAATTTGGAAGACTAAAAGTGAAAAACAGCTGCTGCTTTCTAACTTGTCCTAAATTCAAGGCCATAAATAATGAAAAAATATGCTTAATACTGTAGGACCAACTATATTATGAACAAAGAAAAACAAAGCTGTCACTGAAATAATAATGAAATGATGGGTATTTCTTTAAGAAAAAATATTCCATGCTTTTTTAATATTAAGTCCAGAGATACATTTTCTAACTTTCTGGATTCACTTTCATGACTGTCCAGAAGCATAGGTCCCAAATATATTATATATATTACTTTAGTTTGTGTAAGACAGGTGGAAGATCCCTTTGGGGAAACCAGTTCTATGTTCATTGTGCATTTGTGTCTCAGAAGATTATTATTAAAAATAACGGCTATCAGCCTTTGTGCTCAAAGGCATAAATTAAGTGGATCATCGGTTAAGGTCAGAGAGAATATTTCTTACAAGTTTTATGCGTCATTCTGAAGGTACATTCTTAAAGCAAAGTTGTAAGTTAGATGTTTCATTTTCTTTTGACAATTCTAACAATAGATGTTATCAACAACATATATTATAAAATTTTGTGTCTAGTTTCTTTTTTTAGTCTTGAGATCAGCCTTATAAAACTTTGGCATTTAATTGCTAACCCCCCACCAACCCCCCCCCCAAAACCCAAAAAGGGAGATCAAAAGACACACATTAGCGCTTAGCTGTACCAATATAATCTAAAGAGAGAATGAGAGAGGGAATTTATACAGTATGCAATATGGGAAGATTCTAACATTTCATTTATTTAGGAGAGAGGCAACCTAGAACTAAGGAGAAATTTCCGGACAGAACAATTAATCAGTGGGAAAACTTGCCTCCAGAAGTTATGGGTGCTCCAACACTGGAATTGGATAATGATTTGTCTGAAATGTTATAGGGTTTCCTGCCTGAGCAGGAGGTTGGACTAGAAGACCTCCAAAGTCCCTTCCAACTCTGTTTATATTCTGTTCTGTTCTGTTCTGTTCTGTTCTGTTCTATTCTATTCTAAACATTTATATAGTCACCCATCTTATACTGGAGTCTCGGTGACTCCCAATTAACAATTAAAACACCATCAATAATAAAACAACATAATACTATTAAATCTATAAACATCTATTTAATCTGTTAAACATTCAAAACCTGGGACCAAGGTTAAGCTTCACATGCAGTCCTTCATTAAATACTCTCATCCATCTCATACCCTAGCACCTGGGGGAAAAAGTTAGGCGCTAGCTGCTTTTTTAGATGGCTATGTGATGGGAGAGGAAGTGCCAAATTTCAAGGGGACAGGGTGCTGTTGCATTTGCCAGATCCCATAAATGGCAATACAGGTAGTCCTTGACTTACGAAACGCAATTGAGCCCAAAATTTCTCTTGCTGAGCGAAACAGTTGTCAAGTGAGTTTTGCCCTATTTTATGACATTTCTTGCCACACAGTTGTTAAATGAATCATTGCAGTTGTTAAGTCAGTCACCTACAGTTGCTAAATGAATTTGACTTCCCCATTGATTTTGCTTGTCAGAAGGTCTCACAAGGGGATCGCATGACCCGGGGACACTTTAACCATCATAAATATGAATCAGTTGCCGAGCATCTGAATTTTGATGACATGATCATGGCGATGCTGCAATCATCATAAGCATGAAAAATGGTCAAAATGCACTATTTTCAGTGCCATTGTAACTTTGAATGGTCACTAAATGAACCGTTGCAAGTCCAGGACTACCCATACTTGGGGAACAGGACTAGGAGCATGATCACCCTATGTAATCTGGTACGATGGATAATTTTAGAGGGAGGTAGATAACCTGGCCCTGTAAAGCCTGTGTTGAATAAACCTGGGACATCCATCACTGCACGTGCTACCACATATTGGATCTTCCTGACAGCTTTCAAAGGAAGCTCTTTGACAAGAACAAAGACTAACAAGGACTAAAATGACTAAATAAGATATGTGATCTTGGCAATTTTCTGATGAATCACTAACTTCATTCACTTTTGCCTCCCTGCTTCTTTTCTTCTCTGGGAGAATACACTTTCCTTTGAATGTCAAAAACATAAACCATAGCAGGGTCATTTCTATCACATCCTAGCATACTTAAACATTGAATTGTCTGATTTATTAGAGTGTCATTGACTATCTTCTTTTATAAGTTTCTGGGATTTGCCAAGTCTTTGGAAAAGTTTTGGTTTTACATGTCACCACCAAGGAACGTAAGGTGAACTTGTGTTGCTTGTTTATCTTGCAGACCCTTTTAATCAATTAGAAAAGTTAAACCTAAAGCTTAAAAAGGAATTAGGTTTGCATTGTTTCATTGTTGCTAATATCAGTCCTGACATGCATTGAATGGGAAACAAAAATAATAGGAGTCTTTTAAATTAGTTCAGTTAAATGTATTTCAAATCAGGGCCATACCAGGAGTTTTGAGAATGAAGGGTGATCACAGAGATCATTCACTCAGATTTATCCCTTTTCAGAACTTCATCCTCTACACATTGTTCTCAAATGAGTTTTTTGAATACACATAAAAGAGTACAAGGATTGCAGCAGCCTGGTGAGTCATGCTCCGTATTAAATATAAAAGAGCATTTTGAAGAATGGAATTAGCTACATAGCCTATAACACAAATTCATATATAAAAGGAAGTTCATATACTTCATGTTTCCATATTCTCAAGTAAGTTGAAGCATTCATAGTATTGTTTTCATACATTCATTGATTGGGCAACCAGCATCTCCCCAATGTTATATGGATTTAGTTTTTAAAAGTTGCTTATAAATAGAGGCAAATGCCGCAATACTTTCTTTCAAAAAAATTGATGCCCTGGAGATATTTTGTTTGCAGATTGTCTTTAGTAATTAGTTTTGGTACTGTGTAATTTCCAAAGTTAAATCAATTTACTCTAGAATTGTCAAAAGATAGCAAATGTTGTTTTATTTAGGAATGTATTTTCGTTTTTATTCAACATAGTATTTCAAGTGAAACAGTGTGGTAGAATTAGGCAGGATTCTAGTTAGATATTAACTAGAAATTTTTAAGAATGAAGGATAACATCCAGACCCATTTTTGAACCATTAAGAAAACTGTGATTTCATATATATTTAATGGTGAGTTAGTTGGTAACTGTGGGAAATAGTTCTCACAATGCCAGAAGCAAAGAACCTAAAAAGAGGTTTATCCATTACTAGAATAAGGAACAGATGGAAACTATTATTTCCACACAAAAGAAAATGGTGACAACCCTGTTAAATCCCTATTGGGGGGGGGGGGGGATGCAACAATTGAAAACTTGACTTTTCTCTAAGTAGGGCTTGCAATTTCATACATAATACCCACTGGAATTCTTTCATAAATACTTCATTAGTTTTTCTACTGTAAAATTTTCTTTATAGAAGCAGTGTGTCCTCGAAACCCTGTTGAACTTACAATCTAGCAATGCTGAGAGAAGCAGATAATGGTTGACAGTGGTTACTTCTGAGTTGTCATACGTAGGGGTCTGTAGAAATTCTCAGTCCTCCAGATCATGGTTATCCCAAAGGTGCTTTTTCAGGAGGCAATAAAAACAACAACAACAAAAAAGTCCAGTTGCCTCCTGAAAAAGCACTTTTATCATATGTAGAGTACATTGCAACTCTAACTTCTGTGATTTATTAGGATGAAAAATTATAGATCTCCAGAAATTGGTGGATTCCATTTTACCCGAGACCCATCCAGCATAAGCAATGCTCAGGTGATGGGAGTTGTAGTTGAATGGATTGAAGGGTCACAGGTTTCCTATCCCACCCTAGATTGGTGGATGGCATAAGCTTTTCAGGAAAGGAATTCTCAGCACACACATCTTTAAGTGTGAAATACGATTATTTTACAGAATTTATTCTAGAGGCTCGTGCTATACATTTTATAAATCAAAATTATTCCAATTATTCCTTGTGCTTGGAAGGGAAGGTAGGGCTATTGTGTATGCAAAATGTTACTCAGGGAGTGTGAGTGTGTAATCCTTAACCTAAAGTCAACATTTCAGAGGAGTATTGATTTTTTGCTTAACACATCTTCATATTTTGCAATTATTTAAATATGACACTACCGTTATATATGTACAGAGTCTGTTAATCATGACATCATGGGTGAAAAACCAAGCAAACTGAACAGAGCTGAAGGGCAACCCAATCAATCCAAGCTTCTCATTAAAAGGTAAAAGTGTCAATAATCTTTGTCAGGCCTTTTTATCTTGTGGTTTAGCACACTGTGATCCCCAAGGCAACTTATTAAGATTTTAAAATGATCCTTGATTTCACATCTCCATCTGATTAACTCTTTGGCTACTTGGCTAACATTACTTCTGCCCTATTCAGGAGTGCTGCTGAAATAGCAAAAGGTTCACTGTCCCTGAATTAGGAATACTACAAAATAGATGTCACAACTCTGCAGTTTTTGAAAAGTGCTTCAGAGCACGAGGAAGTGCAAATACAAAAGTTGCTAACCTTGTCTGAAACTCCTTAATAGCAATAGCAATAACACTTAGACTTATACACTGCTTCACAGTGCTGTTCATCCTTCTCTAAGCAGTTTACCCAGTCAGTGCATTGCCCCCAACAATCTGACCTTGGAACAATGGAAGGCTGAGTCAACCTTGAGCCCATCAGGATCGAACTCCTACCAGTGAGCAGAGTCAGCCTACAAGACTGCATTCTAACCACTGCACCACCTTAAAGCAAACACATTGTTTCTTTGGATTGTGCAGCATTTTGAAACAAATTTGTCATAAAGTTTATTGCGCTAGCTTAACTATGAAATCACCAGAGTGTGGATTAATATAGAAGAACTACCTTTACTCCTATGGATGTTCTATCTTAAAAAAAGAATAAGGAAGCTCATTTTTAATTTCCTATGTAGGTGAAAATTAGGCCCTCCACAAGCTGGTCACCAATCATCATTTGTCCTTCAAATCCCAAATTTCAAAACTTTGAATCAGCTGAAATCAGCTTGAATCATTTTGGAGAAATTGTAGGCAGTGCAACGATCTGCTAGACTTTTCTTGTGCATTTGGATTCTATAGGGATTAGAGTAGTATGGTTGGATGTCTGATATAAACATAAATAGCCGGACAATGAGCCATGCTAAAAAGCTTTTCAGTCTAGAAAAGTAAATGATAGACCCTTTGATCTTCAGTAATATCTTATTTTTTCCAAGATTTTCAATGATGCTATAGAATACTTTTGGCAACACAACTTCTCTATGGGACTATTTATTTTAACGCACTGACTGCAACTTGGTGGGATCAATGCTTTCCAAACATTTGAATTAATAGCTATATGGTCTCTGGAAAATATAAATTTAAGTCAAATGTTTATTTTCCTGAGACCCTGCCATTACCCATTTTCCATTTTCAGGTGGTCCAGACAAATTAGTTTCTGGTTGCATCTTGAACTGTAAACTCAAAATGAATCATATCCTCTTTGAATCTCAAATTTCCAGATCAAAGCTTATACCACCCAAACCATCAATGGGCCAATTTTAATTCATCCATAGGAGTAACAGGGAGTGTAGTAAGAAAAATGATGCTAAATTTCCACATTTTTCATTATTACAGTTAATCAAAATTTATTAGTTTACTAAAGAAACAGATTTTTTTTTAGCTCAGCTGTGAATTTCTTTATTATAGCAAGATTAAAAATAAATGCAGATAGTTTCCTAAAAGTGAAACCCAAACACCCACGCTTAATGAAGAATTCTCATTTAGAAAAGGAAAGAAACAATGGAATGAGGTTATAGGAAACCTTATAAAGAGACTCTCGTTTATTAACAGTTCCTGTTATGCAGGAAAACAGCATCTATCAATACATAAGCACTTAACACTTAACACTTCTTCTAAATGTAAGTATCAATGCCAAATTTGAAAACAAACATGCTGTTTTATTAGACATGCTATAACTGGATAGCATATTATCATAATTATCCACTGTATTTAAACCATTGAAAAGATTTTGAACATTTTCTCTTGCTGCTACTATGACCACCACTAATTATATTTCTGACTTAGAATCATGAAACTATATATGTAGAAAACACATTTTAATCTGGAAATGCTTTTGGGGAAATTAATAATTTATCCTGAGCGGTTCTTGTGCTTCTCCTTTTATGCTTATCAGAACTTTGTAAGGACACCATGCTTTATTTATGGATATGAAACTCAGACAGGTGATTAGAATTAACTCAGCCCCTAAAGTTAGGACTGAGAAATAAGCTTGGAGCCCATACTGAAAGCATTGTTGTGATCACACTCTATAAAGGTGTTCACTTTATAACAAAGAAGAGGGGTCAACCTATTTTCCAAAGCACCTGAAGGCAGGACAAGAAGCAATGGATAGAAACTAATCAAGGAGAGAACCAAGCTAGAACTAAGGAAAAATTTCCTGATAGTTAGAACAATTAATCAGTGGAACAAGTTGTCTCCAGAAGTTGTGGGTGCTGCAACACTGGAGGATTTTAAGAATCCTTGGAATCTTGGATTTTAAGAATCCTTGGATTGGACAAGCATTTGTCTGAAATGGTATAGGCCTTCTGCTTGAGCAGGGAGTTGGACTAGAAAAAGGTCCCTTTCAACTTAATTGTTCTGTTCTGTTCTGTTCTGTTCAGTTGTAGATAGTATTTATAAAAACAGAAACTCTTTTTCCTAAAACAAACCTGATTAATTCATTTAGAAAACTTGGTAATTAGAACTGACTCTCCAGTTTTGGATGTTTTCTGTTAAATGACAAACATCAGGGATCATCATGGGTTGAGGATACAACAAATCTAGACTATATCGTGCAGGATATTAAACAGGGTTTGCAACCCTTACAGTTGGAGTAAACACTAATTTTGCTAATGACCAGGAGTAATATTTTAGAAGATCCACTTATTCAGTCATAGTTGATTGGTGGGGTTGAGAAAAAAAATCTTTGTAAACAAATGATCACTGAACTGAACATATCTACTTTGCTATTTATACTCCATACTTCAAGCCATCTCAAGACCATCATGATGGAGGAAGGGAAGCAATCTTTTCTCCTTTGCCTTAAGCTACCCTGTAGCTCAGATCAGTAGGAGTACATATGTCTTGTCCTGGAGGGAACTACAACAGGTTCATTTTTTTCCAGTGCTAAAGAAATTATGATGAAATTCATATGAGGGAAATTTTGACTTTTTACATTTTTTCCCCTGTTTCTGAAGCGATTAAGGAGTGCTACAGGTTTGCATCTGTTCTATTTTTCTTCATCTTACCCAGAATCTGCAGCCTCCCTGGCTTTCCATCTTTTAATTAAATCCTGGGAAAAGTCATGTTATGAAGCTCAAACACTTAGTGAGGCTTCAGAGAAATAGGGTGACGTGTTACAGAAAAGTACCAAGAAAGAAGAATATTTGTAGCTCAGAGTTGAAGAGAGGGGTCCTTGGTGCTCTCTGAGTTTGGTTGTTTTCTTGCAGATATTTCATTAACCAAACTAGGTAATATAATCAGTGCACTGATGATGTTAGCTACCGTGTTTCTCCAAAAAGAAGGCGGGTCTTATTTTCTTTTGACCCCTGAAAAAATGGCTATGCCTTCTTTTTGGAGGGTTCTAATTTTTGACTCAGCTCGTTGTGGTGGCATCGACAGCCCCACCCAGCAGGAGCTCGCTGCTGGCCCCTCTTCTTCTGCAGCTGCTTGCCATCACTCACACACATTGCCTCAGCCTCCATTTTGCTGTTAGATGCCTGCCAGAAGGGTTAGGGTTAGGATTAGGGATTGATCCAGAGCTCTATTATCGGCTGCAGAGGGCTTTTCGGAAGACTGGAGATGCTGTGCGCATCCATCCGGAGCCCATTTCACAGCTGCAGAGGGCTTTCTGGAAGACTCTGACGGTGAAATGGAGGTGTGTGGGGGGGTGATGCATGCAAGCTGAAGTTTCGGAATGGAGGCTTTTCGACTGCACAGACTGAGGGAAGGATGGCAGGCAGGAAAGTCCCCGCTCCCCATTTTCCTCCCATTCACCAAAAAGCTTCCATTCTGAATGGAGACTTTTGCAAATCCTGCCCCAAGGGGCCAGCGGACTGCAGCTGCAACTGGACAGTTCCCCCTCCCACGCCCATGCCACTACTCATGCTGATCATGCCCATCCCTCTGGGCTTATTAGGTGTAATATTAGGCCCACCCCCAAAAAAGTAGGGTTGGACTTATTATTGGGATGGGTCGTGTTTTCTGAGAAATACAGTACTTTGGGAAATGAAATGTCTTCAAGCAAATAACCAAGCTCAGGGAGCACCAAAGCCCCCTAAAAAAAATGTGAATAAGCAAAGCACTTTGGAAACAACCTAAAAAAAGAATACTGAGAATGGAACAGAAAAACAAACATCTTTTTTCATAGAGGAAGTGACTTTGAGGAAAATTGGACAAAGGATCTCGACACTTTATAATCCAACATAAAAGAACTTTCTCTCTATGGTAGAAAGAAGTTTATTATTCATCGGCCATAAGATTCTATGGACCACATTTCAATAGCTTTTCTAACATTAGCAATTCTGAACCGAAGTTACCCAAAACTCAGCCATAGCACGGTTTTAAAAGAGCCTACAAAATTTTCCTAGCAGTAAGTGTTGCATAACATATAACAAAGAAAAGTAGAAGAGATGAGATACGTGATGGATGGATGATGGATGGATAGATAATAGACAAGCAGACAGACAGAGAGACAGAGAGACAGACAGACAGACAGACAGATGATAGAGTCCAACCAAATGAATAAAATGAATCTTATTCCTAGTAAACACCATCCTGCTTCATTCTCTAACAAGATACAATGCTCATATGAAAAAGGTCAATCTATTTTTCTTGATTTGCTTGTATGATGCATTACAAATTTTCATTTCAGGACTAAAAGGCTAATAAAGAATATGATTTCTTTTTATTAGTCTTTAGTCAGCATTCTGTCTGGCAAAGCTAAGCAGATGAATACTTTTAAGTGTGGCATTTTGATTAATGTTATCCTATAAATTGTCTATATTAACGTGTGTGATTTCTGAGGCTGATCTTTAGCAGAAATCAACACAAATGGAAGGCTATTTCATATGTAGATACCAGACATTATTGAGAAAATATTATCTTGACATTGAGCCAACATATCTAAAGAAAGCACGGTAGCGAAGCAAATAAATGCATAAAGTATTAAAATCTCCAAGATGGCAATTGAATAGAAAAGTGCAAAAATTGTGCAAGTACCCAGTAGAAGAATCTTGTACTACAGCATCAAAATTGTGGCATAAAAGGCTTTGAGAAGACCTTATGGTAGATACAAGGAATATCATCATGTCATTTGGAACTAATTAAAATTAATCTTCCATATATTCTTCCCCATCTCTTTTCACCTTCTGTGCATTCCTATTTTCAGAAACAGCTGTTTCCAACTTCATTCATATCTCTTGGAAATGGGACTATTTGCTGGGTGGCAGCTTTCAGCTAACCTTGTTTTCAAGCAGCATAAACTTAATCTTAGTTACTTAAAAGACCTTTATATTTCAAAGTTTTTTAGTGGAACTCATATCTTTAGCAACATTTTTAGCCAAGCATTTATCTTCCTTTCTTTCCAGCTCAGGGCTTAACTGTCTCATTCCAGCCCATTTTTGTCATTATCCAACTATCTCCATCCCTTATGAATGGCTATGGATTATGCTACTTCCATATTCCATGCAGGAAACTGATTTTAAATGACAGAAACAGTCATATATATTTTCTTCTTTTTCTTTTTCTTTTTCTTTTTTTTAGAAAGCCCTACCATAAATAATCTTTGCATTACTTTTTGAAATGCTGACATTGACAAACGTGTGAAGAGCTTACAGGCATTTTTCTCTGTTAACCATAAATATGTAAGCATTACATTTCTAAACATTACATTTTTGTTGAATGCTTAACTCATGCACCAAACAATGTTAAGGGAAAATCTTGTGTAATGAAAAAGTAGCCAAAAGATTTGAGAAAGATGCTCATTTTCCTTCTTGCCTCTGGCCAACAGGAATAGGTCAAAACTTAACCGCAGAGAATACTGCCCTACCATTGTGAATTGCTTTTCTCTAACAAGACGTTGTCATTTTCACATGGTTTCCATATTTTTAAGGAAAAAAAGTTGAGAATATGTTGTTTTTATCATAATGACATTCCTATTTATTTTGTGCTTACACAGCAATGTGCAACATTGCTGTAGCATGACGAACAATAACATTTTCCCATTAAAACAATGAAACCAAAATCAAAAAGAGACCCTTCTGTGAAAAATAACTGTGCATAATAATTTTGACTGCCTGTAAGAATGTCTTTGACCCATATAGGCAGATGCTGTAGTGCTACTGCAGTTAAACATCTCTTTGACCTAAAGGACATTTGGCATGAATGACGAGCCATTTGAAATTCAACATATGTCCAATTTGAATATCACGTTGTGCTTAAGATCAAGAAATATTTAACATACCACAAAAGGCAGAAAAACTCTAAGTAAGGAATCTATGTATTAGATCCAATACAAGGAGATTTATGGTGAAAGGCAGATTTTATTCTTTTGAGTTGGTTCTAGCACATGTCCCAAGTGAATATGTAGTTTGGAAAACATGCATAGCATATTCAAATCCTAAACTGAAAGTAAAGCTGAAGTTTTGTCAGAACAGGCAAATAATTTCTGGTAACTTCTTTGGGCAAATGGCTCAATTATATATTTGTTAAACAAAATTTATGAGATGATTGCATCATTATCTCTCTCCCATGCAGTACCCTGTTTATGGTTTAACTTTCTCCCTGTTTGAAGCTTCTCTGGGACTCTCCCTGCACATTCTTTTTAAAATAAATTCCAGAGTGTCAGAATCACTGCTTCAACAACAGTCGAACAGCATCTGCCAAAAGGATAACTGACATTTTTGTTGCCATAGAAACTAGTCATATTATTTGGGCTTGCCTAGCTCCATGTTTATCATGCGTTTTAGCCAGCAACGGAGTACATTCCCCTTTTATTTCACAAGGAATTATATTAAAACATAATTTGATTTTAGAGTATTTTCCAATCTTCTGCAAAGAGGATCACTGAATGTTAAAATGCATGCAAAGAAAAGTGCAAAGTGTTGATAAAATTGCTATATAGTTTATATACATTCAATCCTTAAAAAGAAAAGAAAGAAAATTGGATAATACAAACCCTTCTCCCCCCCCCCCTCAGATATTTGATATGCTATTAACCAACATAAAAGCATTGCTAAATTTCAGCAAGACTGGCTTTTTCATAGTGAAGTTTAAAACCAAGACAGTTGTATGAATAATTGACATCAGACAAGCAAGCAAGTGAAGAAAAAGAGAGCTATCTTTTGGAGTGGGGTGGCTATACTAAATCTAATTAATAATAATGAAATTATTATATGCTTATAGCAAAAAATCAGTGGGAACATATAAATTGAAAAAGTAGTTGAAAATGAGCATGTTAAATATTGGGATTTTCAAATATAAACTGATAAAGTCTTGGTTCATAACACACTGTGGTTGAAAAAGGAGAAAATATGGATAATTGATGCAATATTAGAAGGTAGTAGAATAAAAGACAAAGAACTGGAGAAGATCACAAAGTATCAAGATCTGAAAATCAAAGTTGAAAGGTTGTTGTATAAACCAGCTGTGCTGGTCCCAGTGGTTATGGGCACATTGGGTGTCATACCAAAAATTGTTGGGTGGCACTTAGGAAATCTGTGCAATGACAAACTTCCCATCTATCAAAAGGTGACACTGCTTGGACTCACACATTTACTATGCCAATACATTATGGTATCCTAAATTCGTGAGAAGAACTTGTGGCATATGAAAGCTAACATTAGCTAAGGAACTGGTAGCTATGATTTCACTTGGCTGTGCACATAATAATAATAATTACAGGAATGCATCAAATTGAGACAAATCTCAACTCTAGACTCAAAATGGATTGGTTCATGGATGTCAAAACTGAGGTAGGGTTCCAAATGAGGTCACTCAAATTCAAATCTGAACACTTTCAAAGCTTTATTGGCAACATAGAGTTCACAAGGATATGGAGACATAGGACATATTCACATTGCCAGGTTAACCAACACAAGTACTGGCCACACTATGTTTTTGGAGAGCAGGAATAGACAACAATGTCTTCTCCTCACATCTAGCCCTCCACTGATGTTACCTTCCATAAAAGTTTCATGCATTTCCTTTAAAGCAATCTTTTGTGGTATGTGCCAGTTTTCAAGTTAGAGACAGCCCTGAGATTTTGAAGGGCAGAAAGGAAATAAATTGTCTGCTCTTCCAGAACAAGGGAGCAAATATAAAATAATTACTGTCAAGTGACAGCAACTCAAGTGGGATTATTTCTGCTAATGGGAAATACGATGGATCAGTTTTAAATTAGTATTTTATAAGGGAAATATTTGTTTGCTTAATTTGCATAGCCTGATAGGCAAACCAAAGAGCAATTATACCTGGAAAAATATTTAAAAGGTGAGTATTGGAGCAGGCTGTACAGACTTCAGAAATAATTCAGAAGCCTCAGGCCTTGTATAAGCGTGATTGTAGCCCCACTGCTTTTCTGACAGGAGCTAGAAAAAAGATGAAGTAGGTTTTATGAGTAACAGTGAGGAATCATATTTATGTAAGTACTAAAGCACTTCTTGCAAATCATTTACCAAACATGCAGAACTCAACAGCATATAGAGGTAAAAGTAGCTCCACAGCTCCATATTCATCAACAAAGTATATTTGAAAATTATGTATTACGTTAAGAGCAAACTTTTAGGCAAAGATTTCTAAATTAATTGAATTAAAACATATTTGCATTTTCATTAGGACTACTTAAATAAAAATCAGGAACAAGAATCAATAGTTTATGGACATAGTGAAAATAACAATGGTTGGCAATGGTTGATATGGAAAATTTGGCTATTCGATCTCGATAGCAAACAACTGGATGACCAGCACTTAGCATCAAAGTGATACAAAAACTTCTAATTCTTTGCTGACTTCTAGTGATTTTCGTAGCCTATATATAGGAGCCTTAATGAAGACATGTAGTAAATTATGTTAATATAAGCTACATTTAATTAGATTTTCTTTCCTTTTATCCTCTGCCTCCCATTTCTTTTACTTATTTCTAATTCTTTTCTCTGTTTTGCATAGTTTCTTACCCTAAAAGAGAATAGTTGATGAGTTTGTATGTATATTCTACTAAAACCAGTCAACTTGCAAAAATGAGAAATAAAAGAGAAGCCAAGATTGAAAAATTAAGTCTAAACTATTTGACATGATGTTGTTTTTAAAAAGAGCATAATGATAGATTGCAATCTATTCCTATATTCTAAAATGCTTTACAAAATGCTAAATACACATGTATCCTCTCCTGTCCAGCCACAAAATTATATGCTGCTTGACTAGACTGGGGAAAAAAAAGAAGTGTGTGTGTGTGTGTGTGTGTGTTTTGAAGCAGCTTCTTGCCATCCAAACCAATGGCCCTAGAAAAGTTGGCAAGTGCCACCATCCTGAGATTATAGTAAATCACTTTCCAAACAGTAGCAAATGATACAACCCCCCAACACCCTTTTTAACAATGCAAGTTTCAGCCAAAGCTACATTTTGCTCTGAATTTCCTGAGTTTAAGCAAGTTAATTTAGCATGCCCCGTTGCATCAGTCTGTTGAGTTATGTTATGTAGCAAGCTGTCGCCCTGTAGAAAGCATGACGTATCATCCCAGTGAGGCATGAAATTAGAAAGATGTGCCTTGCTGGGTGAACCCTGGATCAATTGAACCTGATTTCCAGTCAAACTATACTTTGGTTTCTTTTCAAAGCAGAGAAAAAGAAATGAAAAGAAACCTTCACAGTCAACGAATCCCAAGGTACTATCGCCTTTGCACTCATTCTGGCTAGTTATGATACATCCATCTGAATAACTGATGCTTTGGAGGATTCACAAATGAATTAAAAGTTTTATTAGGACAACTAATAATTCCTCCAACATTATTCACAGAAATTAATAACTATGATTTCTTGACAAAAGGCGCAAGATTTAAATTAATTGCAATCTGCTAATGAGCAGAGATTGTAAAGTCAACTAATTAGACCCCAGATTCAAACTGCTGTTCCCACCACTAGAAGTCAGCCTCTGTAGCAGGGAGCCTCTTAGATGTATGGCATTTCTGACAATACTGAGTGCAGATTTTTGAGAGCTCTAGAAAACATGGAGAGCCTGCATGGTTAGAGGGGTACCCCACTGAACACCATCACAGGGATCATGAAGGGATCAAGCAGAGATCATGAATAGGATGCCTAAAAGGGGAGGCTAAGCAATTATGCTTCTTCCCTTCCCACCATTTGACACCTAAAGATGTTTTAGTTTTCTTTTAAAATACTCATTCATTCAATTAAAACTGAGAACAAATTGCATGTGGTGTTCGCCCCAAAGTTATCGATAGGAAAATGGGGTGTCCGAATTTTCTTAATCCCCAGTTTTCAGAATTTCCATTGTTTGGTCTAATTAGGGCTGCATCTCTACCGATGGAACTGCTACACAATTGGGGGTGGGGGTTTCCTAGATTTTCATTTCCTGGGGGGAAAAAAGCAGGTAGCATGTTAGGAGATGTAATGGTATTGTCAACCCTGAAGTGAGCCTGGCTGAAGCCATCTTGGAGGCTTCAGGGTTGCCACAAAGCAGTGGGAGCTGGGAAACAGATGAGGTTTTATAGCCAAAACAATAAAGTTTTCCTGTGAGAATCAAGAACATTCTCACAGGTGGCTGGTCAGAAAAGGAGCAAGTAACCCAGCAACCGGCCAGCACCTGGATTGGACAGTGTGACCATTGACTTGGGGGGGGAGGGAAATTTTTTACTTTTAATTAGGTGAAAGCTGCGGGAAACCTCAGAGTCGGCTTTCACTAGTTTGTGCCAATATGATATATCCAATAACCTGTTCTTTGAGGAACTTGAGTGCTTTGGAGTTTGTTTTCTATGGGTGCATTACTTGGAACACTGACAGGTATATGGGAATGGCCTTGGGAGACAGGAGGAAGAGACACAGTTAAGGGAATGGTTGCAGAATTAGCAGCTTAGTCTTCAGAAGGAATGTGGGTATGGCAAGCAGCTCAGAAGGGACACACACACCCAATCAGTTTCTTGGGCTATAAAGGCAAAGGGGGAGATATGTACTTTCATATTTCAAAGTTATTTTTAGTGTAAGCTTACAGTAAATTAGAATTAGTTCATCTGGGCATGCTTCCTACGTGGACTACTTTGCAAACCTGATAGGAGGGCCTTTGCACTTATTTGTCCTATGCACCAGTTTTATCCATTCTTGGATTGAGAGTTGCTGCTCACTGCAAATGATGCCCTAGAGACTTCCCTGCAACTGGCTATCTGAAGAGTTATCTGAAGAGTTTGGAAGCTGCAGGTGGTCCAAAATGTAATGGTGCAAATCATTATAAGTGTACCATGGTATGCTCATGTGGCACCTCTAGTACAAAATCTGTATTAATTACCAGTGGATATATCTGTGTTAACGTACTGGAGGTTACTTGTAATGCCCTCCATGGAACAGAACTTGGATATTTCTCTCTGTATCTCTCTGTCTATCTTCTCTGTCTCTGTCTCTGTCTCTGTCTCCCTCCTTCCCCCCTTCTCACTGATGCCAGTTGGCTTGGACTCCAACAGGAAGCACTTAATACTGCAGGTAGTTGACAGGATAAGAATATTGCATCCCTGTACTGTCTATCTCTTGATTCCGGGTTGTTGTTGCTGTTTTGCTTAGTATTAAAAATTTAATTGGCATAGTTTTAAAATCTTAACGGCTTTTCTATTTACCTTTTTATGATCTGTAAGCTTCCCAGAGTTGCCATATTGGGGAGATGGGCACCATATAAATTGAAATAAATAAATAATAAAACAATGACATTTCAGGGCTCATGGGAATCATACCCTCTATGTCACAATTCCTGTATATTTAGAACCACATCTCCTGTGAGATCTGGATGACCCTTTAGATAGACCTTTCTTTTCCCACAGGAATTGGACCAGAATATTGTGGGAACACACAAATTATGTGTAATTGGGATCTATTTTCACTTGCAAGGGGCTTTATTAGCATGATTGTGTGTTTTCTAAAGAAATAAACTGCACCAAGTCACCTGGTGAGTTGGCGGTTTTTGAAAAATGAAAAACAAAACAAAACAAATTTCCATAGAAGGCGGAGGAATTCTCCAACTGTTTCTCAAGAGCAAGTCTTCACCTTAGCATTATCAGTAGTACCACTGCTGAAAAAAAAAAGGCCAATGAAAACAATTTGTGGCTAAAATCTTTCTTTGAGATTTAACAGAAGTATGAGAAGAGGAGCTTTTCTGGATACTGCTACAGAAATGAATGGAGAAGGAAATTCTGACATATTCCTTTCCCATTTTCCCACTAAATAACTGCAGGAACACCATAGTACTCTTTGACAATGCCTCAAAAATTCCTTTATCCAATGAAAGGATTGCTACTGTAGAACAAATCAAATAACTTCTAAAAACAAATCTAAGATAATTTTTCTGACTGGCATCAATTCAAACCGGATATATCATTGCTGGCAAACATTTGTGGAGGGAGAAAGGGGAAAACTTTTCATTCTTGTATTTGGTTAAAAGTTGAGGAAAGAAGACTGCACAACATATGGGAACTGACATTACCTCACAGAAATGCACATATTCAAATATTGCCTTCCTAGACCTTGACTGTTTCTTAATAGGAAAGTTGATAATATAGCTATTACATGATGAGGATTTTCTAATAGATGTAGTGAGAGAAAAATAAAACTTCTATAAGTGTGGTTAAAAAAAACCCTGAGGAAATTAGTCTCTAAATTCTAGTTGCATAATCCTACACATACATATTCAAAAGCCTAATTGTGGCCAATTGAGTTGAAGATATATTATTTTATCTAATCCTTCTTTGACAATTGGGAGAAAGTTGATTGGACTGCATGGCTTGTAGAACAATCTAAATCAATGAAATATGCAGGGACTCATTAATTTCTATTCAGGGTATGAATCAGCAGTGTTTAGCTGGTTGAAAAATAAATAGCAAAAAAAGAAAAAGAAAAAAAAAGATTCCACATAAGGACCATTAAGTATGATGAACTTGGTGCAACATGATTATGTGTATCTTTGCCATTCACAAAACCCCAGCATCAGGTAAAATGTTTCATTCCAATAATTTAAGATACAAAAAAAAATCTATTGCACTGAGTGGGAGACTTTAAAGAAATTAATGAAATTAAATTTCAAACAACCTATATTTAGCCTTCCAGTGACATAAATGTCATTCAGTTGCTATTGCCTTTTTCATTTCTTTGCGTTTATAAAGTAGAACTGACATTAAGTTTAGTTAATTCCATATATCTGTGTGTGCCTTTAGTTTCTTCAATCTGCTTTTACAATTCCATGCTAATAAATGTATATTTGAGGATTTAGAGTGAATTACTGGGCAGAGTTTGACTTCCGACTAGGAATCTTATTAAAGCATTGCCCCAGGGAAGGGTTTTCAATGCAGCATAAATTATCGTGTCAGCTTTCAGAGACAGCATAGTATTTGGCTTCCTCTTTTTAAAGCCTTTTTTTCCGCTTAACTTTAAAATGATACAGTGTGCAAGCAGCCTGATGGGAAGGAAAAGGAACCCACAAAAATGAGCAAAATTAGTAACCTTCAGAGGAAACAGACAAAATTGCTTTGAGGCTATGCTACAGGTACCCACACCAAGACTGGATAAAGAAAACTGCCTGAGTGAAGCACAAAACATAAAATTTTGTTGCCATGGAACAACCAACAAATTATTTGGACCATCATCATTAAGTTTAGCCTGGTGGAACCTACAAGAATGTTGTTCCTGAATACTCCATCTCAACCACCTGTCATTTTAAGAAGAAAAAGTTGAATTGCACACTAAAGACATAAAATTCCAAGGTGATGCCTATTTTCCATATGAGGTTCCATGCTAACTTCTGCATTTTGTGATAAATACTGCCCCCAGAAACATCACATGGTTCTTTTAGTATTCTGATTTACTATGCTAGAACATCTGAATTCTATAGTTTTCTAATGTCAGACTTTGAACAGCACCAGACATCTGCAGTGGACGAAAGTCATGGTGTTATCTGTGCAAACTGATACTGAGACGATGTTTGATATGAAAGAATCATTGTGATTCTTCTACTTGCATAACTTAGCAAGATTTGATTAATTGCATCATGAACTCAAGCAAATATTCATCCACAAGTTACAGCGTGCAATCCAATGATCTAGGAATTCAACATTAAAAATCACAGTGAGCCATAAATGGGCACAGCCTTTATTAGGACCAATCGAAGTGTCACACAGTGCTGAAGACATCTGGAGAGTTCTCCAGCTCCTTTAATCAGTCCTGATGTAAATGAAACAAGAGAAGGGAAGAAAAAGCTGAAGCCACAAAATCAATTGAATTTATTGAGACATATTCCCATTAGGATTAGACTCCACAATACTCTGGAATTCAGGCCAAATGGCCATCCTGGTTCATGTATCATTATGCAGAATGCAGTGGGGTTAATGCATTCATAATGTAGCTTTAGACTTTCTGTTATTGATTTACTGTAACCCATCAAATCACCTTAAGTATTCATTGTTTATATAAGAGATGAAAGAATTAATGGGTTTCAGGCATTCTGCTTTTAAGGAATCTTCTCCTTGAACCTTGAAGCAATACAAAAAGTTCATATGTTTAGGTGAATGGCTAGTAAGATATATCAGATGGTTTCCTATATTTTCCCAAGAATTCATCTTATATTGGATTCTCCCACTGCTATACATCCCAAGGTAATATACTTTTTTACTTATATACATAGGAGTGAACAGGGTCTTTCAAGAAAGTTGCACCATTATTACTGTTCCTTTTATTGAAAATATTTAAGGATATTTGAAACTAATACACTTTGATTTGGTAAAGATATTATTCTGAATTTTAAAAGGCACTAATTGTATACTTTCAGATTCATCCTCAGCATAAGGTGTAGATAGAGTTCATAAAAATGTGGTCTTTAAATATACCTCTACTACGTTTTCTAATAAAGTGCTAATTAGAAAAAAAGTAACTAATGCACAATGAAAATAATGTATTCAATGTTTTTTCAAACTCTTTTTCCATTTATAAATTGTCTACCAATAGCTCACAGGCATTATTGCTTCCTCACTTAGCTCATGTGAGTAAATCATGGCTTGTTGAATCAACTGAGGCAGTTAATTATGAATCCCAAAGAGTCAAGTGGTGTCACCTAAACAGATCATACATTATGAAAGCATAACTCAGTGAATCCAATTCTCGTTTCTTGACAACATTCTTTTTATGCGACATTTTCTACTGTTGGCTTACCTTTTCCCATTATTAGGTATATGACTCTGTTGTAAAATATAAATAAGGGGAAAAAACCCTCCATTGTGGTAGACATTTCATTTTGGCTGCTTGTTTGGAAGATGGTGTAGATAGCTTTTTCCCCAGTCTAACAATGCAAACATAAATTAAGAATTACCAGAGACAAGGATGCGTTGTGATCTAAAATTGTGTATCTGTGTCAGCGAGGAGAGATCATACAGCCTTACAAAGATTAGACAGATCAGGAAGTGGACTGGGTTGCAATGGAGCAATTGTAGGGTATCTCACACTCAGAGATAAAAGTTCTGGAAGAACTCGTGCCATGATAAATATGACACAACGAGGGGCAAAGAGTAGAAGTCAATATATATAAAAAAATGTAGTCCATTCAAGTAATAGCAGGGTACATTTAATGGATTTTCATCCAGTGAACAGAGAAGATAGCTCTATTATTATTTTTTTACGTACAATATTGGGAAAAACAGTATGTGAACAAAAGAGAGAGTTTTTTTTTAAAAAAGTGAAAAAGGCCAAACAGCATCTTCCAGCTTGAACTCTTTCAAATATGAACTGGCCAATGCAATACCAAACAAATACAAATGCAAGTGATGATGTAATATGATATAATCACCTGAAACTTAACCTAAAACAGTAAGGCAATTTCTTTAGCATAGTAATAGTATACAATAGTAAACAGATTCATGTCTATTAGGGATGCATGAAAAATAATCCTTCCATCCTCAAAACTTTAGTTTAAACAGGAATACTTCATGTAATACCCTGTATTTATTTCACTATGTATTTACCACTTCTTGCTATACACCTCCGCCAACAAGGACAATCGTCTTAAAGATATCACAAAATAACTCCATACTTTGTCTCTTCAAACAGGTCTTAATGGGCCTTTCTTCATTTGTATCAAACAGCCAGCCATGAAGATATTCATTCAATTGTGAGAAAATTGTGAGAAAATATGAAAATCTCATGGTGCAAAGCCATGTTTGGGAGTTGCAAACATTTTCTTATTATGTTTAATTGTTCTTTCAAAGTTTTGGATGTTGCATGTAACATTATATGTTCATAGTGGTGTCAGCTTCAAGGAAATCCATTTGTATAACAAGATCTGCATTCTCCAAACCTGTGACCATAT
>JANHFL010005569.1:3232-14714 GCA_032468155.1 Oxyrhabdium leporinum
GAATATTGCCCCCACAATCCGGGTCCTCATTTTACCTACCTCGGAAGGATGGAAGGCTGAGTCAACCTTGAGCCTTTTATATTGGGCATAGGTTATTTTGATCCACCAGCCCTACCCAATCTATCACTATCAATTTATCTCGGTCTGCTTTTTCTTCCACCAACTCATTGTACACATATATGAGCCTTTTTATATGTAGTATATGTGAATAAATGAGAAACAATGGCCTTCACTAACAATTAGTCTTTAAGTTCTATTATATATGCTTCTTTCCCTCACAAAAATATTGTATGCAGCCTCTATTTAAGTATAATACAAAGCTCCCCCATTTTCTGTTAGCCTTGAATATCTTGTGATATTATCAATTTATTTAGATTCCTGGAATTTATTACCAATTCAAACAAATGTCTCTAGGCCAATGCCAAGAGATGGAGAAAAAAAATGAACAGCTTGAGTCTTTTCATCAACATCTCAGAGTGAGGTGGCATTATTCAGAAAAAGATGCCCAGGTTTCTGTGCTGCTTCTAGAACCAAAGATGATCCTCATAAAGTGGCTTCACTGTGTATCAGAGCCAAGGAGATGATCTTAGCCAATTCTGGGAGAAAACTGCAGATGCCCTGTTGGCAGGTGTGGTGCTGCTTATGTCAACATGACAAGAGACTAGAACCCTGCTTAGTGAGGCCTGTGCTAACTGTTTCACTTTCCTGACAATTAATCTGGAAATCTTCCTAAATTCTACATCTGCTCATCTAATTAACACACTGTGGGATGAAGCTGAGTAAAGATGGGCTGAATTGAGAATCATTTGTTTTCTTTTATTTGCCTTTCTGTGAAGCTTTGGGATATTCCCTTGCCTTTGCCAACAAGAGATTGGCTGCCACACAGACAAACAGATGTCCGTGTCTCCATGAGATCGATGCACTTGAATTCTCTGTGCAAGACAATACTGTCTTGACCACCTCAACAGTTCAAAATTCCAAGTTAGGCCTGTGTGGCATTTCTGCCCATTAGCTTTCAGGCAGCTTGGGCTTCCTCAACTGTTGAACAGTTACATTTCTTGGAAAAGTCTGTTATCCTTAAGCCTTGAATTGCATGTCTGTGAAGCTAATGATCAGACTTGGTGATAGATTTAAAGTCCATTTACATCTCAAAAAACTTCCTTCCTTCCTTCCTTCCTTCCTTCCTTCCTTCCTTCCTTCCTTCCTTCCTTCCTTCCTTCCTTCCTTCCTTCCTTAGATTTTTGCATTGCTAAGAAAAATATAAACTATAAATCAAAGGACTTGCATTCATTTCTGCATATTAAATGTGTCTGGGTAAAATTACACCATTTGTATAATTCCTACCTTTTTCCCTCTCTTTCACTCCTTTCCATTTTTAAAGATACTTTTAAAAAATAGAATATAAATCCATGCTAATTTGATAATTTTTTCTAGACATTTATATTTTCCCATGTTTTTCAATTATCATTATTTTTCTTTTGTCATACAATGTTTATAATTGCTGTCTTTTTAGAGCCTGTATATGTTATGTAGCTGTTATGTCCTGTTGAATTCAGCAGGATTTATTTATTAGCAAAAATTATTTTGATTGCATCTCATTTGCTACTAGGATCTTGGCTTCCTCTAAGCAAAAACCTGTTTGATATTTTAAAGAACAAACAGCTTTGCAGAAACCCTCCGAGTCAAACTATGTAAGTCAGCTTCTTTGAGTTATCTTATTGCTTTAGAGATTCATAGCTCAAGACTAAGGATGGACAAATTTATCAATTTCAATTTCTGTCAATTATTCATTTTTCTTGTGTTAAATTAACCCTTACTCACTTCTGAACTAATCACGAATGAATACATGAAAAACTGTCAGTATTTACATAACTATTTCCCTCTAATAATTTGGTAAACAATATTTCCTATTATGCTGTACTATATGTATTTTTTTCATTAATGTAGCTATTTTCTCCTAGAAAGATCTATTTATATGTGTTTTGAAAATTGTACATTTGACGGATCTCAGTTAATTGATTTGAAAGTGTAGAGCTGCAGAATTTCACATTAAGATGTCAATCACCTTTTTCTCTTATTGCCCTACTCAAGATATAAATAAGCCAAAGCTTCTTTTTTGCCTCTGTGCCATCCGCTTGAGGCTTGTTACCCTTCTTGCCCTTTAAAACTAGATTTCATTTGTGACACTAGTGATGCAAAATGTATAGATCAAAACTTCTCATGATATAGTCCCCCCAGTTTCAAGGAAGAACTGATGAAAACAATGTCTGGGAATGCAACTTTGGAAAGAAATTTTAGTAGGCCCCAACATAATAAAATTATACAATATAAAATAATAAAACAAAACAAAATAAAATAGAAGGACTATAAACTGAAGGAGGGAAACAATCTGTCTCTCCCTCTCTTACACACAAACAGAGAGAACTGCAAGAACAATCTTATCAAATACTTAGCTAAGCTGCCCAATCAACCTACATATTTGATAATCTTACACATTGATTTTACATTGGTGGAGGATTGCAGCATCCTCTTTTTGTATTAAATTTTCTAAGCTCCATAGCAACCAACCAATCCCAGAGAGAAGCAGATGCCTAGGAAGATCTCAAGACCTTTACCTCAGAATTCCAAGGTCCCCAAGGAGCTTGACTTAAACTGAAGTCTATCTTCACCCAAGCATATCAGCCATCAGCTTTTGAATGACACCCTCTTGTTGCACATTAATTTCATGTTCTCAGAGCTTTCTACCACCATCCACCACACCAGAAAAATATGGCCTTGCTATTTGAGGATATAAAACAACTTAATTGTCTATTTACTCAGCAACTTATATAAACATTCATATATAACAAAGATTTAACCAGTCACTAAAAAAAAATCTACAACTAATCCTTGCATCAGATTTCCATCCGTATTTCATACATTGCTACTCTTATTTTTGTTCTTTTTCTTTTTATTAGATAAAGAGATTATAAAACATGGAAATAATGAAGGGCAAAGAAACATTCATACTGTCATGGTTGGATATTTGATTTTGGTAATGAACAACCAAGACTCTTGGATAATTGGCAGAGATACTTGCCTGTGCGTGGGCATTTAAACAGAGAGGGTATTTTGACAGCCCAGCATTGATTAAATTGGCCTTTAATTGAAGTAACCAAGTTTTAGTAATGCTGTAAATACCGCATTAATTCAAGACAGTGCTAATTGCAAACCATTTATTAATGAAAATAATTTAACATTATTTTCATAATTACTGATTAAGAAATTGTTTTGGTCTTAAACTCTAATTACATAGCAATTATATTTTGTTTCATTATGAATGTACCAAAAGTATGTTGCAGCTACCACCCTGTGGTGCTTGAGACTCAGCTTTTCCTCCACTGATTAATTAAAGTGTTAATGTTGTCCTCATATTCACAATATTTCCCATACTTTATATGTCAATACGCACTGTAGCACATAGTGTGTCAGATACACTTCGGTTATTCCCCACAAAATGAAATAAAATACAAGTGAAGTAACTATTGTAATGAATATTCTCTTTCTCTACCACACCCTGGCCCAGTCTGGGGACTACATGTCCAGCCTCAGCTTGAACTAACCAGTGAAAGGGAGCTATTACCTTCCTATGTTATTGGTTCCCTGACTGTTTTTAATTTGTTCCTAGTACTTTGTTAGAATCTGCTTTCCTGCATCAGATGTTTATTGTTCTGTGTCTTGTAATTTGAAATGACTGACAACAGGTCATAGCCTTTTTCTATGTGACACCCTTTTCAGGTACTTGAATTCTTCCCAAGATTAAATTTACCAATTTCCACAATCTCTCTCTGTATATCACGTTTTGTTTTGTTTTGTTTATACCACAAATACTCCTCCTTGCTCTGAATCCTTCTCAAAGTATAAAGTTCAAAATCCAGTTGGACAAAGTATTCAAGATGGGGGTAAAGTGATTGGCCAGTGCAGAAGCTCAGTACATCTTTAAGAATAAGCGGTTTTAAAGAATAGACTGTGACAGAGCTGGATCCAGGCTTATTAAAGCTTTTGATCTTTTGACATCAGTAAATTAAGTTCATGATTAACTTGCCCTCCTGTTTATAATGGAAACATGACTAATTTAGCCTAGGTATAATCTATTGTGCTAACTGTTTAATTATGTCACTGTGCTCTGGTTACAGAAACTAAGTTCTAATGCAGGTATGGAATTCCAAGAGAAAAGAAGATGCTGTGGCCCCTTCAGTGTATATAAGTATGCACGCACACACACACACACACACACACACACACACCAGTAACATGCATGCAGGATATTGTAGATACTAAGCATTGTCTTGCTTAGATTCCACAGTCTACCATAATCCTCAGACCTTAAAAACTTTACAGTAACTACTTAAGCACCCTCCAAAATTATTCTCTAGGAATTCTGGAATGGCAATCCCAACAAATCAGAGGGTGCCAGATTGGAGAAGATTAGTGCCTGATCCAAAAACCATTACATGCCTGATATTTTTTCTGGTGACTATAAATAGTACATATCTTCACTGTTTCACTGCCATTCCTGAAGTATAATCTTTTCAGATTCCAACTACACAATGTGAGGAAAATATGTAGTGCTGTATAGACAATAGTCAGTTTTTGTGAAGTCAAGTTGAGTGTGCCTGGGGATTCAGTTGGTTTCAGCTGTAAGAATGCTTGTACTGGCTTAATATTAGCTTACTTTGGCTTAATACTGTGCCAAATATTTTCTTTTAATTTTCTGATATTTTTTCCTTTCCCACGGGAAAATGGGGATGGTTTTTCTACTTCATTCTTAGAAAACATGCATTTTTTAAAAATGCTCTTGATGCTACTGTTGAAACTTAACAATCATTATGAGGTAATAAAGAACATTAGTATTGTTATTCTTGCTTTCAGCTATATCTTTTTTCATAACCTGGCAGCTAGCTACACAGACTTCAAATCTCCTAAGAAAAAATGTGTTGTCAATTAGATTTAATTGAGCAGTGGGCAGTCATAAAGGCTTCAGTCTGAGACAGAGTATTTGGTGAAAAGCATTCATCTGACATACACTGTAGGTTTGTTGTATTCTGGAACCTGGAACCCCTTAAGAAAATGTTCTTCTTTGGGGGTGGGGACCCTCTGAAAGCTATTTTTTCTCCATTAAGACAATGTTTTTTAGAATGCAGAAAAGAAATCATCAAGACATGTCCAATTACTATTTGGACATTATTCACTTCAATCCATAATTTAAAATTTATGGTGAGCCTTCATAGATGTTTTGCAGAGGCTACATGGTTCTGAATGTCCATTTAAATAAAATTAAAATTAGGAAAAAACTAAGACTTTGCCCTCAAGCTTCCCCATTAGGTATCCTGGTTAATGTATAGATGAAATGCATCACAAGTAACTTTTACCATGGATATCCTTTCATTCCTTTTTTCTTTATCCCATCAATTTCTAATCCACTTCTACAATATTTTATTGAACTGGATATCAGAAGGCATCAATTTGCAACAGCCTCATAAAAAAATAAAATAAAGCTGTGATACAGAAGAGAAACTGCTGTATCAGACACACTTCAGTTCTTTTCCACCCCTACCTCAGTGCTCCTGTCAGAAATATCACCAACCACTGAGGCTAGAAAACAAAATCTCAACTCAAATATTATTAATACAATAGTTGGAAACTTTTAATATATCCTGTGTTTGTTCTAAAATTAAAGTTCATTGACAGTTAGATCATATACAAGAATGGCATCATTCAAAGAAGGGCTATGCATTAGAGATAAAGAGACTGAAAAGAAAGCAGTACAAATTATGACTGTGACAAAGATACCATAGGCATGACATGCAAAACAAATCTAGCTGTGCAAACTCTTATCTACAAAGAGTTTTTAAAGCCATAGAATATGCTTTCTAATTTTAATTATCAGCTATAGTATCTGTCATACATTTATTGTGTATATATTTCCAGAAGCTCCTAGAGAGAAGCAGAATAACAAACCAATGAACACAGCAATGAATTACACCCATAATTATACCTAGAGTCTGTAGGTTGATGTTGGGCAGTAAATTGTGTTTGTCATTTTTTCAGTTTCTCTTGCAATAGAGATGCCATGCATTATAGGTTATGTATGACTGCTCTCTCCAAGCCCAAATAGCTGATCAAATTTGGGGGAAAAAATCTGTGTAGCAGTAATTATACTGATGTTGTTGTTTTTAAATGTGATGAAATACATTTTCAGCAAGTGCTACATTGGAAAGTCCGGATTGAGAGCTATTTTGTGCCATTTGAGGGTTTTAAATGCAAATTCAAAAAAGAGAGAATGGTGCCCTTGCATCTATTCCATGATTTGCTACCAGTGATATCCTGGTCAAGATGGAAGGCATTGAATTGCACACTTATATCAACATCTGATCTTTATTACAACAACTCAGGGTCCTACCATGGACACTGGCTAATGTATGTCATTTGTAATTCTATGGTTTGCAGATGTTCAATTCTTCTCTACATTTATTTGTGAAAGAAGAATTGTTTTGCTTAATATATACAGCATTGCTTATGGTTCTTGCTGAGGGTCGGTCTTATTACCTGACTGGTTTTGTTTTTGTGATATCTTTCTGTTAGACCATTAGGTCAAGAGTGGAATAATACACTCAATTAAATATACCTGCTTATAAGTGTATTTTATGCAACTAAGTAATGGAAAAATGCTTTTTTCTTTATCTTTCCCACCTTTTTACATGCTGCATTTTAAGAACTTCATCCAAAAATATCACTGGATGAATACGTGCGTATATGCGTATACATATACACCCTCCCCCATCATCTCAAAATTATTAAAATCTCTGTGGGAATTCATGATTAATTTTAAGGCCTGACAGATTAAAATACATTATTATGTACACTCTAGTGCATCCTTTCAGATTTTTTCAGAATCTGATTTTGCTCTCTTGATACACACCAATGATTCTACATGTATCTAGTAGATTGCAAGGAATAGATTAGCATTAAAGAGGCAGTATTGTGTTGTTAGGTTGTTATGTGTAACTTGTGTTTATACATTAAGAAAAATGTACCTGGCACCTCCTTGGACATGACCAGACCCTTTAAAAAAGAAAGCAGAATTAATAGTTGGTTGTAACACATTTGTAGCAGCACTTCTGAAATTCTGACCTTTAGCATGTTAACTGGCTCTTTTTATCTGGTTCCCTGGCTGACTAATGCAAGAATAGTCTGATTAAAAATGAGAACCTGAGGGCTTACTTCCTTCTTAAAAGGAATTCTTGCTTCTTTTTTCTCATTAGGCATAACCAATGTTTGCAAAATAAAAGAATAAAAAAGCAAAATGAAGCTGTACTCCAAAAATTGCAATATTTGCTTCTTTTCATTGGGGGAAATTTAATTATCTGCATCCAGAACAGCGCTTTCTGCTCCCTAGTTTAACCTGGGTTTACACACAAGCAATATATGGCTAGGAAGTCTGGAAATTGTTATCCAAAAATGTCTGGGAGACTCCTGGTTAGGGAAAATTCAATTGCAAATTAGTTTGGATAACCCTCTATAAACATGTTTCAATATCAGCTGAAAATATCAAATAAGCTCCATTAATATCTTAATGGAGAAGATGCCAGTGTAGGTGTCAGCGTTCCAATGAAACCCCCCATTGCCCATACAGCACTCAGAAACAAAGTTCATCCAATTAAGAATTTATTGAAGAAGTCATATTGGCACATCTGGGAAAACCTGAATCTGAAAGTTTCAGGTTTTCCCTCCCCAAGAGAAAATCAAAGATCCATCCCCCTGCCCTCATCACCAATCACATGACCCAATCAAACGCTATCCCAATTGAAGCCCTTCCTTCAAACACTCTTCTTCCAGGTGCAGGTTGACATGTCCTTGACTCTGTGAAAGAATGCTGTTGTGTCTAATTCCCCAGCTCTCTGTGAATATCCCCCCTCCCAAATTCCCAGGCATTAATCAATAAAATATGGCTCCCAAGGCTGACAGTAGGTGTGAATGGAGAATAAGACAGATGACCCTGACAGAGGTATGCAGGAGTCGTTGCCAAGGCAAAAGGGGCTGAAACATTTTTAAGCTCAGACCAGCAACATAACATTTGGAAGTAAGTGGCTAGACAGATGCCTCCCTAATTCACTGAACTATAAGAAGAAGGAAGAGGAAGTGCAGCACAATCAAACTTGCATGATTCTATCACTATAGCTTTAATATTTATTCTAGAAGAATCTAATATATTAAACTGTTAAATAAAAAATAGGAATGCCCAGTGAAAAACTGTTCAATTGAAAGCACATATGTTTATTATTCCAAACAGAATAGCATCACATTGTGTGCTAATTGGTGCTACTGAATCTGCTTAGTCTCCTGGCAATGCTGCATAGATTTCTAAGCATATAGTTTGGAATGTAGGAAGCTCATAATCTGTTTTTGCATTTTATATGGCACCAGGATTTGTCAACACATGATGTTGGACAAAGGGTAAACATGATTTGTCTATATCGAAACCAAACCCTTTGATTGGTAAACATGAAAGAGTCTATATCGAAGAATCTCAGATATTAAATAATAATGATCAGGTCAATTTGGTTCCTAGCAAAGAATGCTAAAATCACTTGCATCATGTATTATTAACTTGCTAAATAATTTTTATATGCTATGTTTTTAAGAAGGGATATCTCTTCATATGCCTTGTAGGCACTGATTCTCAAAATCAATCTTCCAATCATGACATCTGTTGAACCACTGTGAACCACTGTTGAACCAAAGTGGACATCTCTGAGTCACAGTTAACACCTCACAACTGCCTGGATAAATCCCTGTAGTATCCTTGATAGTATTTTGGAAGTAGTTTGTCATTGTCTTCTTCCTAGGGCTGAAAGAGAGTGACTGGCCCAAAGCCTCTCACTTGGCTTGTGCCTAACCACTACACCAAACTTACTCTAGAGGAGAGCTACTGTCAAAGAGTTCTGTACTAGATGTTTATATATTAAAAAAAATGGACTAAAAAAAAAAGTTCTGCACTAGAAGAAACTTATTTTCATCTATTAAGTATTTGTAAAATCCAAGGGAGGCCTTGATCTCAGATGTAGATCAAATGAGACAGCCCATTCTAAAATGCTGAATATAATTCTTGGGAATTTCCTTCCTCTATTTTGAAAGCTAAATCGGCATTACTGATATTCACAGAATTCTGCATTAAGAACTTAACATTACTCCAGCATACAGGTATAGATAAGCAAAGAAGATTGCATTTCATTATCCCGTGTTTGTGAGATTATGTTCTCCAGAGTAACTTCAACAGATACAGGTAAGCGATATATAATGAAGGGCCCTTGATACTATTTTAAAAACCTGGACTCCAATAGGAAGCTAGATGATTTTTTTTTCCTGCAAAGATGATGGGCACAGAAGAAGAGAAGTAATAGAAATAGATTCTCACCCTGTGCTTTGAGATGCCCACTCAGCAACTTTGTGCTTTCTTAGTACTACATCAGTCACCACAGGACTGAAACTTGACACATTCATAAGAAGGCAAGCTAAAGAGGACAAAGTAGCATCATTAGTTTTAGCCATGGAAATGCTGGGCTGGCTCAAGAGATTTTCTTGCCAGAGGCAAAACAGCAGTAGCATACTGCCTGTCTTCCTTTGAAGTCAAGGTGCATAGGATCCTAGGCCAGGCAAGTGATTGTAATGTCTGGACCCTCCCCCCCAAAAAACCACTCCTTACAAGTGTCTATTCTATTTCTTGATAATAAGACTGATGATGATAGGTAAATGGTATATAGGTACACAGAGACCAGCAAGATGCTAACTTTTTCATGACCCTAAGACATTGCCTGATGGTTCCACTTCACTCTACACATTGGTAAAGCTAATCTTGCAGGGATGGAGGAAACAAACATATTAGTATGCATGTGAAGTCAATCTCTAGGAACAACAAAACCCATAGGTTCATGAATACTGTAGCTATATAGTATTTGCCAAATCATCCTATAAATGTATACAAGTTGACTCCATTAAAAAAATAAGAGTCCATTTTTTATGGATAGTCAATAAAACATATCTATTGTATTTTGTACAAGGCTTCCAGCAAATAGGTCTCCCTCTTGATCCAGAATCTGAGAGAAACAGGTGCCAAAAGACAATGAGGCAGATGAGCATTATATGTGTATTAGCGCTGAAATGAAAAATTACCCCAATTCAGAATGTGACATCTTTTATGCATTCACAATTGACACATCTGGATTAGAAACCAACATGGACCTGAAATCAAAGTTTCAGGCAGGAAATGGGAGTTATCCTATGCTATGCTATGCTATGCTATGCTATGCTATGCTATGCTATGCTATGCTATGCTAAGCTATGCTACGCTACGCTACGCTACGCTATGCTATGCTATGCTATGCTTCACTGAATTAACTAGAGAAAAATTAGTCAAGGACATCTGGTTTGTGCAGAAGATAAATTTCGTATTTGCTGAAGTTACAAACGGATATTACTGTGAATGTTCCAATCATATAGATTATTTATTTAATAGCTGATACCTTGCTTTCTCACATCATTGTCAATGTGAGAATTTAAATAACAATGTATGGTAGTGCGTGTTAGTAAGAGATTTTGCCACTCAGCAAAGAAAAGAAAATGGGAAAAAAACTGTAAACCATGTAGAGGAAAACAGCCCAGGTTTAAAAGGAAGGCAGATTATTTCATCTTTTTACAACACTTACTTAGAATAAGATTTAATGTAGCTTATAATATTTTGCATTGGTGCAAAGATAGATAAAACTGATATGTTATCCCATGTAACTCATCTTGACTAGATGAGAGAAACCAGCCTGATCAGAAGGATCAGAAATAAAAGTGAGAGATAGATCCACTACTGGAACCTGGGTCAATATTGGCTATCAAAAAGCACTTTAATCAAGAGCTTTGGAGGCCACAATCTCAGAACCTCCTTGTCTTACTCAACACTACTGTACCATTGTGCTGAAGCTGGGTAAAACTGAGGGAATTAATTTTTGCTCTTTTTAACTCTTTTCCTGACATTTTGTGAATGGCAAGCTTGTAAGGAATGCCGTTTCTTTCATCACTTCTATAAAAAGGGAAAGGGAAAGGGGAGATGGTTACAGTTATAAGCTTATCCTTCTTGATAAGAAATGTGACCTAAGAAACATAGTCTGAAAAAAAGGCATGGCTTGGATTGGTTGGAATCATTACTCACTTGAAACTTAAAATTTATATTCTTGATCAATATATTGCTTTTAAGTGATCTAATTATCCCAGGTGCCACTGCTCATTGTCAAGGCAGAACAACTGAATTGGAGAAACCCAATAACATTTGTGGGGTATTTGCTTTCTTAGAAAAAATTGACCTGGAAAATCACATATTTATTTATTATTCGATTTGTATACCGCCCCTATTCCGCAGACTCGGGGCGGTTCACAGCAAATATAAAACATAAAT
>JANHFL010005569.1:38254-61943 GCA_032468155.1 Oxyrhabdium leporinum
AATGTTCGTATAAAGGAATTTTTCAGCTAGACTATGGAAAGGAACTTAGGTGGTAACTTTAGAGTAAAATATGTAAAATATGATTGGATGCTGCTTTTTTATAACTTTTTCTCTTTTGCTTTTTTGCATGTTTTCACTTATTTAATACTTTACTTCCTTTCTAAACTTGTATTATTTTTATTGTTGTAAAAAAATTATTAATAAAAATTATATCCCAACTGAAAAAATAATTTTCTTTTCAAACCTATTCTTTTCTACAGATGCGCTGGACTATAGTTTCCATAATATTCAGCTAGCATGGTTATTTAGGCTGCAGGCTGATATATGGCATTTATGGACTTTCTTCTCTAAACTGCTGCATCTGAGATATTTCTAAGCAGCCAACCATTTTGACAGTATTAACAAAAATAGCGTTGTAGGTCCTGCAGTTTCTGTCAGGCCAGTGAAATGCACAACATAGACTACCTGCAACCTAATTTGACAGCTCAAACCAGGGGGGCCTTCTTTAAAAACACACAGCACAACAGGTTTGGTCCAAATGTTTGAAAATCCATCTGAAGCCAAAATGAATGCATGGGCAAAACTCCTATGTGGTTGAGGACAAACCATGGCTTTTATTTTGAAATGATTGGCTTAGCTTTGCTTCAAGTAAAAGGCCATCTCATAGCTACTGGCTTTTGCAGAATGTGAAAACAATTAGATAACAGCATACATTTTAACTTTGTTGTCTGCATCTTACTCAAAGATAATGCTAAATCCACTTAAAGTATCATGTGAACTTACCAATATATGTATACAGTATATGTATTTGGCCTCAGAAAGAGAAATAATAGGACCAAAACGGAGGGAATCTGCAAGACATCAAGAAAGAACAATTGTTAATTTAATTTATTTTGAACTGTTGTTGTTTTTAGCAATACACATGAACCACAATATTAACAATGCTATGGATGGATGGATGGATGGATGGATGGATGGATGGACAGATAGAATAATATTCACCATGAAACAACCTCATAATGATGATATGATGGCCATTATTTTAAATAAGAAAAACATCATCAAAATGGGAACTACATATTCTAATGGGTAGGCATAGATTCAAATCTATACATAATTACCATAATTAAAAAATAAAATACCTCTCAGCATAATAGGGAAGACAATAACCAGATGACCTCTTCTGTTCGTTCTGCTATCCAGATGCTAAATGTGGTTGGGCAATTTCAAAGTCACCATTCTGGTTTCTCATCTTTAAACTAGGTTAGGGCTGTGCAGTCCTACAAATAGAGAACTGTCCTCTATAAAGTAGGGCACAGGAACACATTAAACAGTGGGGAGCTACCAAATTGAAAATTCTGCTTAAGAGTACCTGAGGAAGAAAAGAAATTGATTTCAAGCTTTTAAATAAATTGTCTAAATAATTGAGGATATAAAAAGACCCCAACATTGTGTGCCAGAGTTTCTATAATAAGTTGGCATTCCAAATATGACTCAGGGAAGGCAGCCTAATTATACTTAAAAAGGCTTTCTGGCCTTCTAAAATCTGCATGTGCCCTATAAATCAAAGAAATAGTTCAAAAAGAGTAACTTGCCTGAAAATATGATCCCCATAACACTGCCAAGAACAATGAGTTCCCTAATAGTTTGTTTAGCTAGTAAAATATGTAAAATCTGAAAGGAAATTGGCTTAAAATCCCTACATTTTAAAAACCTAAAATAGGTTGAAAAACTCTCTTCTTCAGCTAAATGTTGTGTTGGGTAAATACAATGGTGATGGCCAGTCAATTCCCAAGTCAAATTTGTGTACTGCTACTTTTAGAACAGACTATTTTTAAGACTAAAACTAGTTAGAGGAAATGTAGTATGGTACCAAATGTGTTACATTGCTCTGATATACAGGAGTAAAGTCAGCACTGCCAATTGAAGAAAAATATGTGATGACATTTTGGAACTGACATGGAAACCATTTCCTTAGAATGCCCAGTTTTGATCTGATCCTCTTAGACCAAAGCATCTCTTCATTGAAATGATTGGAGGGGGGGGAGAGAGACATACATGTTGAGGAGCCCTCAAAAGTATACCTAATGAAATATCTTTCAAAGAACAATAAGTCTGATTCATTCAGGCCACAACTAATCACTTTTTGAACGTTATCTCACAGTCAACCATTGATTTATTTAGATGTATTTTCTGAAGCTAATAACCTATTTACAAATGGCAAATTGAAGCATTATGAGATTAGAAATATAGCATGTCTTGGTTAGCTCATTCTCCAAAATCAAAGGGACAAGGGAAGTCTTCATCTTTCGGAAAGGAGCAGGGTTCTATAGATAGAGGGCTTAAAGGTTATGAGTATGATTTGAATTTAGGCAGAAAGAGAACTGACAAATAGGAGAGAAGTTGAAGTAAAACATCTGAGGAGAGCCAGTTAAGTGAAAATATAGCAAGGAAGTTCAGGGGGTGGGGGGAATGGAACCAAACTTTTTGCAAATCATAACGGAATGCATCAAATGCTTATCTTAAGGAATGGGTGGGAAACAGAGACAAGCAAGAAGTTACTCAAGATTCATAACAGTGCTCTTCTGTTAGGTCAACACAAAAATACCACTAAAGGGAAACCAAGGGAGCAACACTAGCATAAAACTGTTAGGGAGAAAAATTACATGGACTGGGAAAGGCTTAGGACAAAATGGTAGATTAAAATAAAAATAAAACCAAGCAGAAAAGAGGGAAAAAAACCAGATAGGTCTGAAAAATAACTTGTAAAGAGACAGAGAGCCAGTGCCTGTAGTGGAATTTCAATTACCCTGTCACTGATGGGTATAGCAGCAATATAGTCATTAGAAATGGGATGCGTGTTTCTAAATGTAATACTGGGCTATTTCTTCTGTTTGAAGAGCAATCAACAGGACTAGAGGCTATTCTGGACTTCATCCAAGGAAATGAAAGTAGGTGAAATGAATAGCATGATGCTAATAAACCCTTAGGGCTATGTTATCATAATATCACCAGATTGGAAACACTTCTGAGAATATTTGTATGTGAATGGTTATCAAAGTACAGCACACTATCTGGAATGAGTTGGAGAAAGTCGATAGGAAACAACTGTTCGTGGGCTGTAAAAAGGAAAAAGTATGCATTAGTTTAAAAATAGAAAGCCTGTGACATTTCTATTCTCTTTAGTTTTAATCAAGGTTGAAATAATAAGAAAGTGAAAGCAGCAGTCCCAGAAAAATGTAATGCAGGTATCAAAATAACTTTATTATTCAAAGGACAAATGCCCTTGAGACACAAATAAATGTGGCAGAATCAAAATGAATTAAAAATATTATGGGAAAATATTATGAGAATATTAACAAATAACAATCCATACATAATGTTTCTATCAAAACTAAAGTCATGTTACCCCGTATATTAAAGATACATGTGGGAATGCAAACATAGCACTAGTCTGAGACTGTTTAAAGCACTTGTATCTTTCCCCATGACAAATTCAGAGCAGCCTATAGTGTTCACTGAAGGAAATTCAGAAATCTCTTTTGGCTGGGTTGGATAAAGCTAGAAACTTCCTGCTGATCATCAGATCTTCTGAAGAGGAATCAATATGTTGATCTGTGACATATACATCCATCATCCAGAAAATGACTTGTTTGAATGGGGACTTCTGTTTATTTTGACTTCTGCCCACTGCATTGTAACATCTAAAACCTTAACAATTCTCTCTTAGGGCTGATCCTAGTTGCCATTGGTCAGGTAACAGCTCCATACTTTCTTCAGAAAATGTTGTCTCACAGTCCAAAGATAGCCCACACCAGCTCCTTTCTTCTCTTCAGAAGCTGCTTTTAATATGTTAACATTTATGTACCTCTGCTGAGACAAGCCTGATCCTGTCTCATCATGCTGGGCACATAGTCAAGGAGAATGAGAAATAAGGCCAGAATCAAAGATGGCTAGCACAGCCATGTTTTTATTCCTTTAGGACTGTTTTCATCTTTTCCTATCATTAAGCAGCAAGAGGAAAAATGTTATGGTTAAAACTCTTTTCTTGTTGTTGTGCCCAAGTCAATTTTGGATTCCTGGCAATTAGCTCAGTAGGTGTCTGCAATTTTCTTGACAAGGTTTTCAAAAATGGTTTGCCATTGCATTCTTTTTAGGGCTGAGTGAAAAACTGGCTCAAGGTCACTCAGTTGGCTCCATTCCTAAAAGGCTAGAACCCAGAGTCTCTCTTTTTTCTGGCCTAATGTGTTAATAATACACCACCTGGCTGTATAATGCTATAACTCTTATAAATTTAATTATTACTCCAAGCACAAATATTTCAGAGTAGGTTAAGGCTACCAGATTTGGTCTGTAAAAATCTGAACAGCTGTTAGATGTCAGCAAAGAATTAGAATTTTCTATATAGCTTTGCTGCTACCAAGAGACCACCCAGATTGCAAAGTCCAGATCTAGTAAACCAAGTATGTTTTTCTAAATAAGTTATTTAAAACCTCATTCTGCTGCATTCATTATTATAATAATTTCAGATGCCACAAGTGTATTCAGTTCTTATCCCAGGCCAATTTTTTTTATCACATCCTTTTCATTTTCCTATGGAAATGAGAGTGAAGGATAGCTTGTCTCTAGTCCATAATAGAAAATGTGAATACTTAACTCTTAATTCTCAATACTTAACTCTTATTACTCTTTGTTTGTTTGCACTTTATGTAATCACTAGATATTTATACCTTGCTTTTCCTCCAGGAACTCAAAGTAGCAGACACAGAACTGGTTCTTTGAAAGTTTTCCCACAATAACCATTTTTTTGGACATGTTGGGCTGACAAAGAGAGACCCCAAAGCACCCAGTGAGTTTCCATGGGCAAAGTTTAGGTGGACTTGAATCTGAGCCTCACTGGTCCTAATCTCACACCTTAACACATTTTGCCAAATAAAGTTCATTCTGCATTAAGGAAATTTCAGATGAACAAAATTAAGTTGGATTTAGCTAAGCTATAATGCTTGGTTTTATGTGTTGTATGATTATAGTTTATTGAAAAGAAGATAGTTAAGCATACCATGGCTTAAAAAATCAGTTTTTAGAGTTCAGTATGCTTTTGTACAATAAGGGTTTGTTTAAAAACAGACCCTTATTTATGCACCAGCCAAGATATAAAAGTTTTTCCCTCTCCACAGCTACCCTGCAAAACCTTGTCTGTGGTGAAGCAATCATGGGGCCCATCTGATATCTCTTCCCAGAGGAGCACAATAAGTCTTTCGTGTAAAATATTTCCCATATTTTGGTTGTATTATCTGAATCTTCCCAGTTCATGTATGTCAGGGAAAAAAAAGGAAGGAGATAAATGAGATGCAGGGCCTGGTGTCAAGCAAGACCACGGTAGATGGAAAAGGGTTGATGGAGAAAGCAGCAGCTTGTTACAGCTTCAGGAGGGGGTTAGTTGTGTGCCCTTGGCTGGTGCTTGTTGCCAACTCCAGCATGTTCCCTAGCCAGAAAATGGGGCGGCTGGGGGATGCTAAGTATGCTTCACTAACCAGTAGATCATACCCCCTCAGGAATGTGTTGTCTAGCTGGCAGGCTTGAAATGCACTGCTGAGTATTAGGAGGAAAATTCTGTCCTGTGTATGTTTATGTTTCTACAGACTTCCTCTCAGTTTTTCTCTGAGCTGCTAATGGCTTCAGCAGTCAAATTTAGCTCCAGACTTTCCCTACAATTCATGAAACGTTTGGTATTACACACACACAAAAAAAACCCTTAATGAGGATCGTTGGCCTCAGAATTAGAATTCCACTCTAAAATAACCCCAAGAGTTACATCAATAATCTGTTGGATAAGGAAGGGCCAATGCTGACATAATGTATATAGATTTCTGACAGGGCCTAATTATAGCTTCATCCCTAGAAAAATTACATGGACTGTTAATTCTGATATAATGTTTCCATGTATATGTGTTTGATGAATCATCCTGTGAACACCAAATGTTGCATTCGAAGGGCCCCCAAATCTCTAGTATTTAAGAAGCAGTACAATTATTGCAATTTCATCCATTATAAGAATGGGCGGACAACAGGATTCGATCTTCCCCTGCTGGATTGCAATGCTGACAATACCAAAGCCCCCTTTACAACAGATGCTTAATTACCTGGAATTAAAATCTTTATCCCAGCTAAAGATCAGTGGCCTTTTCGATTTGCATTTATAATATAAACCTTTCTAAAATAAGGGAATGTACTCTATTTTAGAATACAAACACTCAAGACACCAAAAATAATGAGGTGCATATTGATTGATAGTACACACCTTTCCCCCCCTCTTTTGCTAATTAGATAAAAAAAGGCCTTACTGCAAAGTGTTATAACTTAAAGATGATCAGCACAAAATCACACTCTATCCACTAAGGCATATTCAGTTCGCTTTTCATTTGCACTTTTCAATCAGAGACCCCACTCTACCTCATCCATATAGTAACTGGTTTTCATGGAAGATTGAAACAGGTGGGTCAGAAAAGCCAGGATGTCAGTTGTAGCCAGGTGACTGAATCCCATACCTTTCAAACATGTGATCCATGTAAAATAAGGGCCAGGGCTTTAATTGCGTAGTCTCGGCCACCATGTCTTTCTCTTTCCCATTGCACCCTGTGGACATGGCTGTTTTTAGGAAAAAGAGACATTGTAGAATATTTAGCTTGGGATCATAAATTAAAGGGCCTTAACTTTGACCTAGTTTCATTCCTCAAATTAATTTACTTGTTATCTCAAAGATATCATATGATTAACTCCCTAGTATGGAAATCATTTGAAAAGGTGCTTCCCAAAGCCATATCAGCACAGGCAAAGCACCTCTCTCCATAGCGGTAAAATAGTCATGCCCTTCAGCTGCTTCGAAAGTTGTGTATGACTGTAAGCCCATTTGAGCACAGTCTGTACCTGCATATGTTTGCAGAGAACTGGGGACAGCCTCTAAATGCAATTGCACCAGATCCAAAGATCCCTAGCAGCTTTGCTCCTGCTATTCTGCTTTATAAAGCATTTCTTTTCAAATGATTTGCATACCTAAAAGTTCATTATTCTCAGTGTTAATCCCAGTTTTAGGAGAACAGTATGGACAAAAGAGTTAATGTTTCTCACCTTGGCACGATTGTTCTCATTATATTTTGACCAATGGGCTTATATGAAAGTAAAACAAATGGGAAAATGGCACAGAAACAACTGCAAAATGGATCTGAAGTGTCAGCTGTCCTTCAATCTTAAACACCTTCTTTGTCTAGATGGTGTTAAATGTCTGCGGCAATTACATAGCTTGTGGCTGGGTTTACATTATACCTATCATGGCCCCGTCAGATCCTGGTTTGGAGGAGGAGTCAGAACCGGCACCATCTGACAGGGATGGCACATCTCTTCTGGAACATCTGGAGAGTCCAGAGGCTGAAGACAATGCTGTCCCAGGTACCCCTGGCATTACAGGAAGTGGTTAACTGGACAAGGAACTGCCTGCCTTCATGAACACAGCAGAGGTTTGGTTGCAGACGTGCAATGGCAGTGGCGATGAGAGACAACAACAGATCCCCTCTGATGATGAATAGCTGCCTCCCCCACCCAATCAGAGAATGGGGCGCAGAGAGTGGAGCGGAGGGAAACTCAGAGGAGATCTGCGAGGCTGCTCACAAAGAGCCTTGCCCTCCTCACAAGGAACACCTGGCCCGGGGTGATTTAACCAGAGGCTGGGGGGAGGGTGCATTCATCAGGAACAACCATTTGTCTCAGCACACACTCCCCTTTTTGGGAAACCTTGACTTGTGTACTTTGATTCACATTTCAGCCTGTGGATTGATATACCTTGCTTTGCAGACTCTGATTCTGGATTATGGCTTACGACCATTGTTCTGCACACTCTTTCCCTTTTTTTGTGGATTCAGACTTTCTTCCTATTTGGGGGCTTGGTTTGATATGGTTTATATATTTATTTGGGCCTAATGTATTATATGAACCCAGGAACTGTGGTTGTTGCTGTTTTTTTAAAAATAAGGATTTAAGGTTCAGTATGATGAATGGATCCACCTTATTAATGTTCTTGCAATACGCACTAGAACTCTCTCCACCTTTTTAAAGTGCCAAGTCACATATTTGCTGACTAAAATGGGCCTCTTTCTATATACTTTCAACCAGGGCAGCTGCTGGTTGGAACAACAGAGCATGGTACTTATGCCTGTAATTTGTATTCTAATTCATTTACATGCCCTTATATATAAATGCTACAAATTATGAAAAATGGTGTTTGTCTGAGACCATCTGTATTGTAGGAATGATCAAACTTTCATATTTCATAGAACTTTTTTTTAATTAAGTAGAGGTGAGTAGCTTAAAGCCAAATTGTACGATACAATCAGACTCACTTGATGTATATAAGCTTGAAACTACTTTTCAGATTTTAAATGTGGGGACTGCTTTGGAACCTTCTCCATATTAACACTATCTTACAGAGTAACAATATCCACCAGAAAACAATTGGTTTATACACACAGATCTCAAAACTGATAGCAGTGTTGGATCAAGTTTGTTTCTAATAAGTTCTAATTTCCACTGTTTTTTAGTCTGCTTAGCTGAAACTGAAACTGTGTTTTGTGAAGTAGTGGTATCTTTTGAAAAAATTAGAAATAATTTCTGCTTCTTAAGCTCTGGTCAGTGCATAGAATCAAAAGCCTTTATAGGGTGGGTCAAATGGTAGAATACTGATAAAAGGGGGGAGATTTCAATTATATGGGTGTGACTGTCAATTATGTGGGTGTTAAGAAACATCTTTGACTTCCTTGTAAGGATGCTTTCATACACCATCTATTATTCCAAATCTTGGTGTAGTTCATTTATTTCTCCTGGTAAAGCTTTACCTTTGACCTCTGGAAATTATATCAGGTGCTACATCCCAAAAAGTAAACAAGGCCAAGAGGAAGAAGTGGCTGGGATCAGGTCTAAAGTTAAGTTTGATTTATTAAAATTAAATTAACATGATTACTATACCACATCAAAATCATAATAATAATAACATTTGTGATACATTTTTAAATGTTCAGTTGACTGAATTTCATGTTTAATGAATAAAATATAATGATGAGGATGAGGATGATATTGTATGATTTAATGTGATAGAAGTACAGTCATCAATACTTTCCCTCTTCTATTATATTAAAAATGACATGTGACTCTTGTGTCTGAAGTTACATACCTCTGCCCGAAGCTCAACGTTCTCTATGCCATTAAGGACTTTGTGTGATGGCATCAAAGGGAATACCGTGCATACTTTGAATAGAGGAATGGAAGAAAGCAACTTTAGAATTTCACAGCCTTCTGGCAAGGTCCATGCTGTTTTACAGAACCAGCCAAGCAAAACAAACTAACAAAAAATTAGTTAGTTCCTGAGGGAGATCTATGCAGTGATAACAGCAGCTTCGGGCTGGGTATAACATTGTATTGCAGCTGCTGTGAGCGGATGTGCAAACATTTATTTATCAAAAATTAAACCTTGATATGTGAATTCATGACACCACTCCTTGAAAACCTTAGAGGCTGGTTAAAGATTTTTCCTCCTTCCAACTTGTTCCAACCTTCCAGCCAAGTCATTTATCTGTAGAGATGCTGCACAACCAATTTATATGGCCTGTTGGAGCTTGCACACTCCTTAGTGGGCTTTCCTGTGAAAAAAGGTTGGAGGAGCTGGCTTTCATTTTGCCCAGAGACTCATGAAACCCTGTAGAAATTACAGCCTCATGATAACGATCCAAATTTCCATGACGCTTAACTCACAAACAGGTTGGAAAATGTGTATTCTTGGTTGGAGGAGTTGGAGGGGGGAGAAGAGAAGCAAGACCATGCATACCTGTGCAGTATTATGCATTTATTACGCACAGGATGAGGGGGAGAGAGTTTAAAGAAGCAGTTGTCAAAGTAGCCACAATGCTGAAGCCACATTTCTCACTAGATTTCTATACTGCAGAAATGGGAATATCTGTTCACGGAAACACATACATATGCACACACACACACAGTGCGTAAATATGTGTATATTTCAATAGAAATGTCTGTAAAACTGGATTAGATGGTAGTATTAAAACAAAAGTAAAAGATAAAAGCATCCTAAAGCCTCGTTCCCTGGCTTTCACTATTCTCTTCCTGGTGGGGGGGGGGGGAAGAGAAAAATGCTAAAAGAAGATAAAAATTTTAGTCGGTTTACTGTTTCCAAGCTAACTTGTATAAGATTTAAAGATATTTTTTTTGCTAGCTTTATAACTTCAGACTAAACTAAGTATTTGTTCTAAGTAGCAGGCTCAGAGGGAGAGGTTTTAAAAGACTTTGCATTGTTCATAGAGTCTCTCAAGCAGAGTAAGGGTGGAATTCCATCTGTTCCATCCAGTTCAGTTCAGTGAACTGGTTCGCTTTCAGTGGTTCACTGGGCTGTGACACTTTGTAGAAATTAGGCTAAATTAGAAAAAGGGGGGAAGCTTTAGATAATCATTTAAGAGGCTGCATGGTAGGATTGCCAGAAAGTCTCATTGCCTCAGGTTTCTCCTTTTTTGCCATAAAGGCAAATTTAGCACATTCCATTAAGGATAAAGGATCCTACCTCCCAGATTTTAAACCTGTTAAAAAAGACAACATCCTCTTGAAATTAATAGGATCTGCTTCAGTGTAAGCAGAGAAGCAAAAGTCTCTCTCTCTCTCTCTCTCTCCCCGCCTCTCTCTCACACACACACACTTAGATATCTTGCATGAACTCCTGGCTGATCCTTTCTCACCTTCTATGGCTGTCCACAGACTATGAGGGAATTAACAGCAACATTGTGCTTTTGGCAATTTGAATAGAAAGCATGGTGTCTAGCTGATTGAATAGACTTTCATTTTGATTCAATGCCTTTTCTAATCAAGCAAGTCAGAATAATCCACATCCTTTGGCTAACTAGCAAAGCACTTCTCTCTTTTTTTAAAAAAAGAATCAAATGGCAAATGTGAAAGTACATACTTTCTAATAAAAAGTGCACTAAAAATCAGTTGTATGTTACATTGGTGTAAATTACATTGATTTAATCGGGGTGCATATCTGTAAAAACATTAGTAACATCCAAAAATGTTAGTCCTTCCTTAATCAAACCAGAATGCTTTATCACTGGCAATGTGATCTAGGAAGATTTAACACATGAGAAGCATCTATTCTGTGAGAGCAGCTTCACGATTTCACTTATTTTCTGGCTCATAAGAGCATGATTTAAAATGCACGAATGAGAATTTTAACAGTGAAACATCAGCAAGTGACACTGCTGGGATCTATTTTAGTTATGTAAGTGACAAAGGATTAAATGATACAGCTACAACCAGGAAAGGAATCTGTAATTCCAAGCACCAATTAGCCTAGGAAAGGCCCTGTGTATATACCATGCAAAAACAACAGAGTTTATGTTTGGGGAGAAGCAGGAACAAAGGGTTGATTTCATCTCTCCATTGTCCCTAGCCACCATGGCCAATAGTAATGGATGCCGAGAGATGAGTAGTTCAGCCATAATTGGAGGATCAAATATATTCTATCCCTTGCCTAGAAGCACAGCCTCCAGCAGCCACAAAAAATAACCATGGTTGAGATCCAGGGGTGGGCTGCTACAGGTTCGCCCAGATTCGGGCAAATCTGAAGCTAACCTTATAGCGGGTTTGGCGAGCCCATAAATCCCACCTTTGGCTGGCCCCGCCCACCACCTCACCCCTCCCAGGAGTCCCCACGCAGCCTGTTTTGGATGCAGGTAAGTGCAGGCGCATGTGGAGGCTCGGAGGGGCAAAAAATAGGCCTCCCAGAAGTTCCAGAAGTCCGGAAATGGGCCCATTTCTGATCTCCAGAAGGTCTCTGGAACCCAGGAAGGCCGTTTTCGCCCTGAGGAAAGCCTTTTGAGGAAAGCTTCAGGAACTCGGAAAGGGCAAAAAATGCCCCCGCCCACTGTGGTGGAGGCCGACTAGATCATGCCCATCATGGCCACGCCCATCCAGCAACCGGGCAGAGGATCTGTTGCTAAAATTTTTGAAGCCCACCCCTGCTGAGATCCAGTGCTGGCCATCTGTCCATAGAATGGAGACCATAGACAGAATGATCACACACTTTTCAATGTTAACTGAGGTTCAAAAATCTTCCAGATCAGATTTGGGGGGTACGATATGAGCAAAGAAGACATCCTTAAGCATAGAAGCTGTCTGGGTGACTTTAGGCCAGTCACTCTCTCTAAGCTCATTCACCTCACTGGGTTACTATGCGGAAAATAGGAGGAAAAGGGAATATTAGGTGTTCCCTGCCTTGTTTTATATAATTAAAAAGGCAGGATTAAAAAGAAACTTTGGTATCAGAGCTTTACTAAAGAAGCCCTTCATACGAAGTCTACTTATTTTTATTTCTATAGTATTAATTAATTAAATATATATGTTGCCCAACTCCCAGTGACTCTTGGCAATTACAGCGCTCCAAGAATGAAATAAGAATTATATTTTGGGTCACTAAGACCAAACCCTTCCATCCCACGCAATGGGACCACTAAAGTTATCTTTTTGTTCCTTTGGGTTATTAATGCTTTGAACAGCCTTCCCCATATGTACAAGTTACATTTTCTCAAGACATGACTTGAGAAACGTTCACAAATTATGGTTATATGTTCAAAACAAGTGGCAAAAGGACCAGCTTTTCGTTCCAAATGTTTGTCTTAAATCCATCTTCTTCCTGCTCTTCTTTGTTTTATCTTTCTTCAATCTTTTCCTTTCTTTTTGAAACATTGAACATATTGCCCACCAAATGTTCATCTTTCTAGCAAATTAAGATATAGTAATTAAAAATAAATTTTACGTTACAAAAACATGGTAATAGAAAAAACTACAGCCCCAGTTTATAGTTTTTTTTAAGTGTTGCTACTGTCTTCAAATGATATGGGATGTTGACTACTGACCCACACTCAAATGTGGCCAAAATATAAAAATGGTCAGATCTGATGAAACAAGCAAAGTAAGTTTTATTGTATCTAGTTATTCTACCATCCTCTTAGCTGCTTAGAAATCCCTTCTGGAAACAATTGTACAAATGAGCTAGTAGCTATTTTGCATTTGTATATCTTACTTCAAATTCAACTCTTTGTGCGACCCAACATTTCTTAGATATCACAGCAGGTGGCAGCACTTAGCTATACTGGTTGATCTCAAAAAAGCTAAGCAGGGTCAAACCTGGTTAATATTTGGATGGGAGCATCCCAAAAATCTAAGAGTTGCAAATTAGACTTACAAAGTAAATGAATAAATTTAAAAAAAAAACACCAGGAGGAGGCAGCAAACTAAATTTGTGTTATTACCAAGATAACAACATGATCTTATTCATGTAATCATTAAGAGCTTGAAACTTACTTTATTTCTAGAAAACTTATTCAGTAACATATGTGGATGTGCTGGCTAAAGATTATGAGATGCAGATTAATGGGGTACAGACCTAATTGACAGCATATACCAGTCCCTGGATCACAGGCACTACACTTTAAATTCCAGCTGAAATAGTGACCCACTTTGCCATGCTAGTAAGCTTCTCAAACGTGTCTCACTGGCTTTTGTATGAGACAGATGTGGACTAGATGAGTCTTTAGCCTGCTCCCCCAAGGCTCCTTTTATGGTTTATGCTCACACATGGAGAGTATATGATTAGAGAGGTTAAACTGAGCAAAGTGGATAAAGTATTTTAGTAGGAAGACAGATTTTAACAGTTTGTAGTGACTGCATCAATTTTTAGCAAATATATTTACAATTAAAATAGAAGGCAGTTTATCAGTGATAGTTTTCTCTAAATAATCTTGGACAATATAAATTATTGTAGAAAAGTTTTTCTATTCACTTGATTTTGCTTTTTCTGTTTTTTCATAAGAAACTAGCACAAAATTAGCAGCCAGGACTCCTAGGGAATACTAATTACCCAATCTAAATTTAAAGATATATCCATATATGCTGCAGATAGAATACTAATTTGTAATTTCTACAAATCATAATTCCAACAGGCACTGGAAGCATGGTGATGGGAACAATTGGGATTTTTTTTTCAAAAAATCTAGAAGGTACATACTTCACATTTGTATCTATGAAGACCATGTAAAGAAAGAACTGAAATAGAAAACAGATGATGTAAGACAAAACTCTTTCAACCTGAGTAACTTGGACTTCATAGGTAGGTCAATTTAGGGCTTTTAGCAGTCGTACAGAAATCGTCTACCCTTGCCCCCTGCCAAGGTGTTTGTTTGTCCTTATAGACTAGCCCAAATACCTGGGGTTTAATTTCTTTCAGTTTGTCCCTATTGATTCTTCTGTTCAAATGTCTCCAAAGTCTGTTCCTTTCCTTCCAGCTTTTCTTGCAGAATTCCAGTAAAAGTTCTGCGGGTGAAAGAGATAAAAATTAACAAGGGCCGTTAATTTAAGAAGATCAAATGTCCTCCTTTCACTCACCGATTATTTACCCCCGTTATTCCTTTTGCTCCCAATAAGTATGAAATAGGAAGGCAGATGATGTAGAACGTCATGATCAGATAAATACTCAAGAGTTTTTCCCTATATTTTTACATATTTTTATCCCAGCTAATTAAAAAAAAACCTCTCAAGAACTGGAAATGAAGATATCAAACTGAAAGAGTAGATGATTTTTGATCTAAGATTATAGATCAGTTTTAGGTATGGTTTCAAAAGTATATCCCTATGCCCTGATTGGTTTGGGATGTTGGGATCATGTCTTATGGGACAAGAACTGATTATAATTATTTGTAGCAGCTGCCAATAACTGCAATTCTACATTATGGTTAGAAGAGTAATCTTTCCCGAGGGAACATAGTTTACAAAATGAAAAGAGTTTACAGAGAGGAAAAAGATTATTGCCATAATAAAACTGATTCCTGAAATTATGGCATGATGCCACAGACTTCTCTTCATGCAAATAAATACAGCATATGGGGAGGTTTGCCAGAATATGTTTCCTCTGTGAATAAAAGCTTATGCCAAAATGATCTCTTGACAAAACATCATAGATGGCTTCTTGCATTTTTGCCCAGTGAAACAAATCGCCCAATAGAGTTCTTCTGTGTTTCCTGCAGCACAGGTAGCTTGCAATGTCTCTCACGAGCTTTTAGTAGGGAAATTTCCCAGGGTTTATCTGAAGATACTAAAGACCAAAACTGGCCTTTCAAATGCAAAGATATGCTCAGTCCTTCAGGGTTTATCTGATGCCAGTAGTAACAGGAGCTATTTTGCAGGAGTCAATTAATTAATCAGCTCCCAGTAATAGACAACTGATCTACACTGTATCCTCAAGCAGAAAGACATTCAGAAATTGAGAATTCAGTCCATTTGGTAGATCTTTCTTGAAATGGGGTGTATTGCACTGGCCTGGTGTCTATTATGCCAAAAACCACAGGTTTCACTTTAAAATAATTAAGTAAAGCTTATATATATGTAAAACATGAATGTAAAACATGAATGCTAAATATATACCTGACAATGTATATTTAATATATAGCTGTAATATATATATATAACCATATATTAATGTAAATGTAAATGTATACCTGTATAATATATATAAAGCAAAACAGAAAAGTTTTCTACCAAAGAAAGATATGTAGCACCCACTACATTGTTGTAGTACATTGTTGGAGGGAGCTTGAGATTCAGAAGCAAGCTTTCTTGACAACAAGCATAAGCGCTTGGCAATGTTTGGCTACTGTGTACTCATTAGTAAACCTATCCCAAATATAGTTTTTTATCTGAATTTACAAAAAGATAGAGAAAAATGAATTTACATTTCTCTGCAAACTAGAATGCAGAACAGAATTGTGCAAAGAACAAAATACATACTAATGACTTTCTTGATGGCATTTAGAATACTAGTAGCAATTCTAGTCAAGTGCATGCCACTCCTAAAATGTGACTTCAAGGAAGTTAGTATTTATTTCCTGCACAGGACAACTTCAGAAAAGAAATCCTAAATTTTAGGGTGATTTTTCCTTATAACCAAATGAACCCCTCAAATTTGGGGATCCTTTCGTTGTTTCTGCATGAAAATGAGAAAAGGTCTGCTCAGAGTAATAAACCTAAGATGTGATTGATGGTTAAAGTGAACTGATGCTATTTTATTTCCCATCTCCTGCTCTGACTTCTCTTTAACACTCAGGTAACTGTCAAAAAATGGACCTAGCTATTATGGATGACAAGGGGTAAATGCCTTCGTGTTGTCCTCCAAAGGTTAAAGTTTACCAGCTCAGTTGGAAGCCACAATCTCCAATAACCATTAATCCACTAAACTCCAGTAGGAGTGAACATATTTATTGCTGTAGTCACTAAAGGGTGAAATAAAGATTAGTTTTTAGTTAGGAACGCAAAGCTTTTTAGATCAATACAGACCCACTGCTGGAATCAATCTAAAGTTTGAAATTTTTAGGTAAAGATTTACAGGGTTATTTTTTGCACTGTTAATATTCCAAAAGTAAGGGCTGGGAGGGGGGAGAGGAAAAAAAACAGTCTCTGCTACGTTATATAATAATCAAATGGAAATAATACTCACAACTTCATAACTGACATCAACTATGCATCTAGGAAATGAGTAAACCACCAGTAACGTGGGCCATAAATTTGCCAATAAACATTTTGGTAAAGCCAAAATGCATTCATAAACTAATGTGATAAAATAGTAGCTACAATTGCCTATTTAAAAATATAAGTAATCAATAAACATTAATAATGAAATTGTTGTTGCATTTCTTTATTACTATGCATATTAAGCATTTCAATTATTTTTACTTAGTTTGATAGATAAATGTACACACATGGTTTATATTTGGCCTTGAATATAGATTTGCTTTATAAAAGAATATAGATTTGCTTTATAAAAATAAAAGTCATTGTTTCTCAATCAACTGGGAATAGATAGCTTGTTCTACCCCTCTATTGTTCATGTTTGAAGCATGTATGCAATTTATTCTGTAATTTCTTCAGATCTGATGAAGTAATTGTCTGGCAAACCATGCAAAGTGTCTGAAGGTGGAGTAGCAAAATGACTTAATAGATCAGTGTCTGTAAAGATATTACTAAATCTGGTTGAAATGTCTTTGAATATTAGTAGATCGGATTGGTAGTTATGTTGTTGGTTTGAGCTCCGAGCTTGGCGATTATTAAATCTTTTAGATGTGAGGCAGAACCCAAGTTATCATGAACATTACATTAGCATAATGCGGCATTCCATGTATTAAATTCATTGTCATCAACAGAGCCAATGTCAATGTATTCCTGAACCAAACAGGTATTTCCCAATTACACATGGTGTAGGTATGTTTATATGCACTGTTTAATATAACTGAGAAAAAGAAAAGAAAATAATTGCTAGGCAAGAAGGCAATTTCTTCCACATGGCTTATAATGTTCCCATATTATAGACTGTAGTATATACCTTATTATGTAGATCAGACAAAAATATATTGTAATCATTAAAGCATGTTTACCTGTTGCTCAATTATTACATAAAATAATCTTCCAACTCAACCAATCAAAAGAGAAACATTCTATTTAGCTCTCTGCAATCCCTCAATGTGGTCTAACAATGCACAATGTAACAGAATTACCGTACATGTTGAACATAAGCAGGTATAGTGCTCAGGACCTATATGGCCCACAATATGATGTTTAATGATGAAAAAACCCAGAGTATAAAGGGGAATATCTATAAGGCTTTGATGAGCTAGCCCATACATCCAAGGTGTGCATTGCCCAGACTTTTTTGAGAGGCAAGCCAGAAAGATTACACTTGAAGGACCTCCTGGATCCATCACTAACAATGAAGACACACGGGAAAGTAGAATGAATGCCTTTTACTGGCTTGAGATAACAGCTTTACAGATTTATACAAGTCTTTGAGGGCAGGAATAACCTGACACCAGTTCTGCATACACTGGTGACATCAAGGAAAAAGGGTCTTCTCACTTTTGGGGTCCCAATTATGGTATACCCTTATCAGAGAGGCATGTACAGCCCATATAGTTATTTTGGAAGTATAGACAAGCCATTCCTTCAAGTGTTTTATATTCAATTTGTTATAAAGTGTTCATGCTACAGTAAGATAATGCATTTTACTTTTCTGTGTTAATTATTGACATATTTTTTAGGGTTTCTTCCTCCTAAAAATATTTTAACATTATAATATATCTTAATAACGTTGGTTATTGGAAGATTTTAAATTATAAGGATATTCTCATGAGAAGCAAGTGCTGAAAGATGCAATCTGCTTACGAAAAATAATAAAAGGGCTGTACGTTATCACTGCCTATACTCTCTGCAATTCCTTTAGGAAAATATCAAAATCAGTTAAAGAAATAACTATTTATCTCTTTATATTTGTTTATTTCATTATGAATCTATAGAACTTTATAATGAAAACGTTTACACTACAGAAGAAGTTAGAATTTATTACAGCAGAAGAGCGTCTGAGACAGGCATAATTAAATCCAGCCAAAACGAAATAGGTAAAAATCTTTCAGATCCTTGATAACCTCTGTTTGTGTAGTCCTACAGAAGAATGTTTCACTTAATTATTTCGTTTGTACTTACATTTTATGGGATACAATATTATGAGTTATCCTGAAGTATCAGTCTTATATTAACTAATGTTTTGGAAACAGCAGCAAACATTTCCCAGTTATAACCAACAATTGTTCCAAACTAAGCAATAATAGATAGGCAGGGCTTCAAAAGTAACTTTTTCAAAGAGATTAGGTCTTTCTTGAGCTAATAGCCGATCAACCTGTTTTTATTCCTTTCACCCAAAGGAATGTTGAAAAGAAATTGCATAAAGGGACTCAGGAATCTTTTCTGTTTGACTGTCAGGAGAATTACTCTCCCCAAATAGAATTGAACAAGATCAAATTTGTTTTGATAGAAGTTGGAAAAGAACAGACAAATGTTCCTAGAGCTTGAGTGTTTTCCAGTGAGACTGGTCTATCAGGGCAACCTGGTCTACCCAAATATGGGACAGAACATACTGCTTCTGCTTAGTATCCCGAGTTTGAATCCCAGAAAGAGTATGGCTAGCTGACAAGAGCTAAATAGCTTGAAATAGATCTATACTAATCTCCCTTTATTTATTTGTCGGTAAGTTCCTAGAGCTTGTAAAGGAAAAAAAGAAGAAAAAAAAGGAGAAGCAGTGGCTGGAGAACTTCCAACTCCATAATTAATTAATAATTCCCCTTCTTAGTCTCATGATCCAGAATGAAGCAGCCATTAAAGGGTTAGAAAAAATTCCAGGATGCTTTCCATATGCAAGCAAGTAGTGCGCTGCTGCCTGGTCGGACCGGTTCGGGCGAACCGGTAGTTGTGATCACTAACTGGGCTGGCCCACCCACCCTTGCACTATCCTTTCCATATATAACATTCTGGCTTGTTCCCCCCGCCCACGCTGCCCAGCTGAGTTCCACGCTGCCCCTGCTGTACTCACCGGAGCTGCATTAGTAGATTAGCTGCATGTTTGAAGCTCCGTTTCAGCGCATGCTCACAACCAGCGAACCGGTTGTTAACATAAGTGCAGCCCACCTCTGATGCAACTTTCTTGTGCATGTACAAACACATGAAGATGAAACACAATGGAACAGGGAAACACAGAGAGAAACAACCTCTACTAATCTATCCTGGTTGTACCATCACTTATGCACATACCTGCATTAATCCTTGGGGAGAAAGGAAACACATACAAGTAAACAAATGTGGATACAACACCTGGCAAGAATAGAAAACATATACACAGGCAACACAAGTGCACAAACCCTGATTAGACATTGGGGGGAAAGTGCATCCATATAGATATTCACATTTCATTATTTATTTAGTGTATGATGAGAACATGACAGAAGAGAAGTAAACATATACACACAATCCATATAATTATATACAAAAACCTATATGGGGGTATGGCAGTGGCCTCATAACTGGATGTCCAATTCAGCTATCCAGGTGATCACCTCTGGTGTTTCATGCAGATTTTCTAAGGGAAACAGAGAATGCACATCTTGCACAATATGTGTAATAGTTTGCATATCAGCACCACAATTGCAAAAAAGGGGAACCTTTCCATCCCCACTGATAGTCACATATCAATGCATTACAAAGAGAGCAGAAATGCACACACATGGATGCAACAGGTTACCTATTAAAATATACACCTCTTTCCTATGGCAACTGCTGGTGGAATAGATAGAAGGAATTCCAGAAACTGGACTCTCTCTACTTTGTTATTATTTCCAGTCCAAGAGAGTATCGTGTAAATAGGTTCAGAAATCTGCTGTCATCAAGAAAATCCTAAAAGTTGACCAGAATTGCAACAAATTTGGTATGGGGAAAAAACAATAGCACTTAAACTTATATATTGCTTCACAGTGCTTTCCAGCCCTCTCTAAGCGGTTTACAGAGTCAGCATCTTGCCCCCAACAATCTGGGTCCTTATTTTACCTACCTCAGAAGGATGGAAGGCTGAGTCAACCTTGAGCCTGGTGAAATTTGAACTGCCAAATTGCAGGCAGGCAGCTGTCAGCAGAAGTAGCCTGCAGTACTGCACTCTAACCACTGCGCCACCATGGCTCAAAGGTTAGCAAAACAATGTTTATGCTAAAAAATGGGTCTGATCCTTTTATGAGTTGAGAAGAAAATCATTCAAGAAAAAAGTTTCCTTAAATGCATCCTTATGGAAGAGGCATTTGAACTGCACCATGTCTTGGAAACATGGCTACCTCTTCCATTTTGATTACCTCTTCCCTCCTGATTAGAAGACCGAAAGTGGGACACATGGAGTTCATCCTTTGCTTCCCAGTGCACACACATAAACACACACAAATGTGCAGAGACACAACATGAGAGGGGAGCAGAACCACACAGATGCAATAGGTTACTCATTCACACAAAAGAAAATGGGCTATAAGCTCTGCCAGTAAAGTGGCTAGAAAGTATTATAGAAGCAATACTTACTCTACATATTTCCCCTACTTTGCTTAATATTTATATGACATTGTGAGCTGTCTTGTTCCTGACATGGGGCGGTTAAAGAAGTGTTGCAAAATGTAATTTCTATGGTGCTTTTTACATAGTTATATAATCCCTATGTTTTGGCTAGCTGAACAGTATTAGTACTAATGTTTGCTTTTATTAGTAACCACACAAAAATGTTTATTTAGGAATTATCTTTGTAATGAAAAGTATCACAACTGAAGCCATCAATTCATCACATCTAAGTTTGCAACTGTCATGGGTCCATAATTATTTTTTGTCTCTCCTGACCAAAGTCTGATTTCAGCTGATGATTGGATCATGAACATTTCTATAAACCATTATCAATTGCCTAAGGTATCCAGCTCCCCCATAGTTTCTTACTGTAATTTACCTTTTTTAGAGTTCCCTGGAAGTTGAACAATTCACTATTTTTAAAGAAGATAACCCACTTACTGATTGTTCAATTTTTTACAGTGCTAAAGAACTATAGTAATGTTATTTCTCATCTGCAATGTTCATATATCAACTAAGGAAATAGCCAAAATACTTTAGCTCCTCCCCCAACAAGATTAATCCAAGATAGTGTAAATGTTGGGCTCAATATGCATAGACTGGATATTTTAAGCTTTAATTCTGGTGTATTGTTGTTTTGTTTTATCCTTAACTTCCTACATAGATAAAAGCAATGTTAGGAAGTGGGGCAATTATGCACAGCTAGTGGAGCAGGATTAGAATCTCCCTGTACTGACGCCCCATCAGTTCTAAGGCCCTTGGCCAATGAAATTCTATAAATAACTCAATACCACTATAAGGGTTTCTATCAGTATGTTCCACACTAAGTTGGGTTTCATTTTTATGTGCCTTTGTCGTTTACTTGGTTTACACTGAATATATTTTTTAATTTATTCTTCTAATTAAAAATATTTAAACATTGAAAGCATTTTAAGTACTTACATTTGCAAATCAAATTGACAATATTTAGATACATTTCCTAGTGGAAAAAGTTAAGAATTCCACTTCTTCCCTGGCATTTGTATTGATATATTTTTAAATACTCAGATTTATTATTATATAGATTTATTTTTACCATAAACATTTCTTTTCCTCTTCGCTTTTTAATATTTTTTTTAGTTTGCTGGCTCCATGTTTTATATATGACTTTGCAGACAGTGATCTGCTTCCCTAGTGTGTTTTTATAGATATTATGATAGTGTTTTTCAAAAACATTTTCAAAAACATTTGAAACAGGATTAAATGGGTTTATCAAACAAACCCAAGAGGTTTTAAAGCAAGTCTACATTGAAGACTATAATGTTGCCAGTCTTACAATAAACCAGGCTTTTATTAGTAACCACATAAAAAAATGCCCATAAAAATTAACAAGAGGAATTTCAAATTTTCTACAGTAGTTTTTTTTGAGAATTCTCATTTTTTTTCTCCCACCATTATGGAGTTATACGGAATTAACCATTTAACCTGATGCAATTCCACTTCTGGCTGGGATAAAATTTAGTTTGAAGGAGATTTTACTTTCAATTTAGCACAACTAAAGATATTGCCATGGGAATATTTGTAATTGTATGATTTAAATAAGATGATTTGAAAATATTAAAAAAGTTATTTGCCCCAAAGAGCCAAAAAATGTTTACAGAATTATTTGTTTCACAAAACTAGAATCTTAAATTCTAAGTTGGAAGATTTTGAAATTAATGGTCATTCAAAAGTCATTTTAAACTGTACTGCAAATCTTGGCCTAATATGTAAATTTTTGGTGTCACTCAAGAGTAAGACAGTCCAGCTATATTCAACCCTTAAATTTATGAACATAAAACTACTGATGCATCATTAAGCACAAGTGGCATGACATGAAAACCTTTATGACCAAAGAGACTGTCTGGAGGATAATCTGGTCCTTGTAAAGAAGAAGAATAGGAGCTTGGGCTCTTCCCCATTCCCCTTGCATTATGCATTCCCAGTTCACTGCTTGCTTCGCCTTCCTTGTTCCTCCTAGCAGCCAAAGCACAAATGGCTATGGAAAGAGCAGTGCTGCAGGGGGGCAATTGGACCCCTGCAGATTACTGAACCCTCTCAGGCTCTTCTTGCATGCAACACTGAATGTTCAACTACAAAAAGCTTGTTCCCTTTTCTCTTGGAGAATACCACTTTCTGACCACTCTACTTTGATCCCGCCTACACCTGCCTCAGCAGCAGGATTTCCCCAGGATGAAGGCTCCAGTCGAGGACATCTTCCATAAATGGTAAATACCGTATCTTGCAGCTTGGACAGGGATTATTTGTGGATGAACTCTTTTTGTTTTACATTAGGTCTTAATCTTGGGAACTTTTATTTTTTATTTTGGTCTTCTGCTTCTTCCCAATACTCTGGGTCATGTAACTGAAACCCATTTCAGTTAAATAACAAGGAATAAATGCTTAAAAAATGCACACACCATATTATATGATTCTCAATAACATATATAAAAAGGAATATATTACTCTTTTAAGATCTGTAAGTTATGTTACAGATAACTGTACCCGGATTGGAGGGGGCAATATTCTGAGGACCCGGATTGTGGGGGCAATATTCTGAGGTATATTGGATTAATATACTGATGTAAGAGTATTGCTTATAAGC